>RJWM01001013.1:15853-176423 GCA_004363535.1 Dasyprocta punctata
GGACTCAGGAAGTGGGACTCAGGAAATTGGACCCAGGAAGTAGGACTCAGGGAATAGGACCCAGGAAGTAAGAAACAGGAAGTAGGAATCAGGAAGTGGGACTCAGGAAGTGGAACTCAGGAAATGGGACCCAGGAAGTGGGACTCAGGAAGTAGGACCTAGGTAGTGAGAATCAGGAAGTAGGACTTAGGAAATAGGAATCAGGAAGTAGGACTGAGGAAGTGGGACTCAGGAAATAGGACCCAGGAAGTAGGAATCAGGAAGTAGCATTCAGGAGGTAAGACTCAGGAGGTAGGACTCAGGAAGGGGTCTTGGGTAATAGGACCCAGGAAGTGAGACTCAGGAAATGGGACTCAGGAAGTAGGACCCAGGAAGTAGGACTCAGGAAATAGGAATTAGAAAGTAGGACTCAAGAAACAGGACCCAGGAAGTAGGAATCAGGAAGTAGGATTCAGGAGGTAGGACTCAGGAAGCAGGATTCAGAAGATGGGACTCAGGAAGTAGGACTCAGGAAGTGGGACTCAGGAAGTAGGACTCAGGAAATAAGACCCAAGAAGTAGGACTCAGGAGGTGGGACTCAGGAAATAGGACTCAGGAAGTAGGACTCAGGAAGTAGGACTCAGGAAAAAGGACTTCCGAAACTGCTCTCTGAAGCGTCAAGAACAATCAGATGAGTGTGTTCCAAACAAGGGGGAGTGATTTGAAGGAGATTAATGGCAATATGTCTTATTATAATAAATTTTTGAAAATTGAAAGTCACCCTATATTTTTATCATGCCTCCTAATTCTGAATAACTAAAATATCATTTGTGAGGCATTTTTTTCATACTTGGTTCACTCTTAAATGGGGGATGCTTAGAAACGTTTAGGAACAAACCAAGAGGTCACAAAAAAAAAAAAAAAAAAAAAATCCTGTAAGCTGCAATGGCTTAGAGTCAAACTGCTGTTAAACCATGCAAACAGCATGGCAGTTTTCACGGCAGTGAGCGCCTGTGTAGTATTGGAGGTTTGCCCAAGGATTTCTAAGTTCCTGGATTCTATTAAGGGAGCAAATCTGTTTGATCGTGTCGAACCTGTCTTTCATGTGTCTGAACCTCTTTTCAGCATCTCAGGTGGCCTCATCTTTTCAGGACATAAAGGAACCCTGGGCTCTCTCCAGCCCCTTTAGAGCTGACCATCAAGGCTCCCCCATGCTATTCTGATTTCCATAGGATACTTGTTTTCCCTGCTATGAGGTCACCTATGAGCTCCTCTCTCTAAGGAAAAGCATGATTGAGGTCTCATCGCTTCTGAAGATGGATGAATTTCTAAACAAAAAACAAAACTAAAACAACACTAACAGCCGAAACCAAAACCAAAACCAAAACAAGAAACCAACAATAATTATGTCTCGAACTGGACAATGATGCATACGTCTTTGCTATTCCGTGGAGCGTGGCAGTGAAGGAGATTCTGCTTCTCTGTGGTAAGCCCACTTCTCAAGCACTAGCTGGCTGTGCATTGGTCATCCCGTGCCCGTTGTTCCATGGGCTGCATGTCCCCATCTCCGCTCTCACTCCTCTGTTCTTTTCTTCCAACCACAGGCATCTCAGTGTGGATCCCAGGGAATTCCCAAGCTTTACAGCCAGCTCATCGTTGGGCATGAAGAAAACATTTTTTATTTGTGATTTAGTTCTAGAAAAAAGGCTGGGATGCTAGCTGGAGGCTGCGTTTGTGGTTTGAAAATTTACTTTGGGAGAATGTAGGCGAATACCTCTGTATATATCTTTCTCATTCCCACAAGGAAAAAACTGACTTCACTCTAATGAGATTTTACCTCTGGGCTAAGAACAAAATGGGAAACACAACCTGGAAGCTATTTCCACTTTAACGCTGGAATCTCATTCCAAATCTAAATTCATGGCAACTAACAAATATTGTGTAGCCCTTTGTTTACAGTATCTTACTAAGGTCACTCTATCAATCAGATGGAATGAATTCCATCTGGAGACCTACAAATTCCATTAGAAATTACATGAAAAGTACCTAATTTAAAAATTTGCCTCTTTGGGCTGGTGATACAACTCAGTGGCATAAAGGTCTGCTTGGCGAGGGAAAGGTCCTGAGTTTGAATCCCAGTACCAGAAATCAGAAAACAAACAAACAAACAAAAACTTGCCTCTTTACTCACTTGAAAAACATTTAAGGCCTGAAATATTATTCCATATAAGGAAAAACAATGTGATCTACATTTTGAGTGTGATATAACTCTGGTCATTATACCCCGTTTTCACAGAAACTTAAGTCTAAAGCTATATTGTATTTTTAAAATACCTGATTCCATTGTAAATGTCTGTGAAATTTATTTTCAAATAAGGAATATTTCACACTTCTCCAAAATATCTTTTTTGTTACCACAATTTCTTTAATATGTCACTATTTACATATAGTATATTTAGCTTCTGGTAATCTGGATTTAAATGCATAAATAATTATATATGTATATATATTCATATATATGTGTGTATATACATCCCTATTAATATCACAGCCCATAGTGTTACTATCACACTTCACACTGGTTTGATGCAGGTTAGTTGCAAGTGGCACTGTTTCATCCTTGTTGAAACTATGACAACGAGTTCTTTAAAAAGCCATAGCTTGCTGTGACATTCTGGACCCCAGAAGGTGCACACTGAGAATAAATCTAGCTTTGTTGATGAAAGGAAAAACTGTAAGGAGATTTCATAAAGCTCTGTAATGACAACAACAACAAAAACCCCTCAAGATTCTATGAATCTTTTTTTTTTTTTTTTTGTACCAGGAATTGAACTCAGGACCTTGTGCTTGCCAGGCAGGCTATGAAATTTTTTTAAATTCCAAGAAAATCTAAATAATTAGAATTTAAAGTCTGACCAGCCAATTGCAGAGAGGGTGGAAGCAGAGAGGGAGGCAGGGAGAGAGGGATAGAGAGAGAAGAGGGAGTGAGACAGAGACAGAGACAGAGACAGAGAGACAGAGACAGAGACAGAACAATTAGACACTTCCTCCCCGTTTCCCTACAAGTCATTTGGACTGACCTTGTCAATAGCCCCCCGGACGTCTCTCCACCGTGTTGGCTTCCATATCACACCGTGCCGTTACAATGCCATGTCAATTTTTAAAGTATCAGGCCCGACATAAGACCCAGTGGCCATGTCCCATTAGAAATTATTTTTTGCCCATTCTGTACCAATTCCATCTTTGACTTTCCAATCACTTTGTGTTTCTCAATATGAAGTCAAGCTGATTCCCCATCCCAGAATTTAGCTCAGCAATTTTTCTTCAAGTGGGTGGCAGACACAGGCAGGTGGCGGTAGAGAGTCTGCAGAATTTAATTTATCTCGAGGAGACAGAAGACGATGATACGAAAGAAAACCAGCTGCAGTAGTTCTACATGTTGTGCTTCTACAAGCTTCAGATGACCGCCGTTTGGATCTCATCGTCATAAAGCAAACAGGGCAATTCTTAGGTGGTAGATGGAGCCTCTTTGGAAATCTTGCACTCCATTTATAATTCTCTAATTTTATCCCAACACGTCGCCGCCACCCAGCGCATCTACACTCATGGCTGATGCAGTCTGAAGTTTCTGTGGGCTGGCATGAGGCGAGTGGAGACAGATTTCTTCACATTGGAGTATCTTCCCAGCCCCTCACTAGAGGGAAGGACTGCCAGCTCGTGCCATATGTGCTTAGCCCACGCTTTTCAAACACAAGAACTATTTTTGGACTCTGCCTTGGCTTCATGTCAACCTTCATCTTCTCACCTGCGCATTCCCTTTGCTTTTGTTCTTGAATTAAAATGTAAATGGCAACCAAACTGGCAGACAGGATGAAGGAGAAAGTGCCAGAAATGTTCGCTTGCTGCGGAATTAAAGTAGTCTTAGGTGATGCCACAGGGGGGAGAATTCTAGAATGTCCCAACCACACAATCCCCTGATCTCCAGGTTTCACAGCCTTCTGTTGTCTTATAAGCTAAAGGAGGATTATTTAAAGGTGTAAATAAGGTTGCTAATCATTTTGAGTTAATTAAAGGGGAGCTATCTGATTTTGCAACATGAGTCACATAAAAGCAGATTGTTTTCTCTGGCTGGTAGAAGAAGAGGGAGACCCACATATCTGGGGCATCGCATGAAGGCAAAGCGCCATTTCTGGCAGAAGAGAGAGAGAGACACTAGGGTGATAGATATCTAACAACAGAGTGATGCCAGCCACTATCCAGTGATAGACCAAAGACCTCCTTTCTGCAACTACAAGGAGATAAAATGCTCCAAGAATGAGCTCAAGGATAGAGTCAATCTTCAGACTCTCAGGTAAGAGCTCGGACTGCCCATCTTCTTGGCTTTGGTCATAGGAAACCCCAAGTGGAGAATGTAGGGATGTCTTGCTGGATTCCTGACCTGAAGGATTGTGAGCTCATACACAGATGTGATTTTGATAGACAGAAACAGGAAAGTAGTTTTGACACTGAATATTAAAACTGAGGATGTGTTATTTTGAGATCATCTAGTGGTCTTAAGGTCAGTTTGAGGACTGATGACCTTGGCTGTCACAGTAGCAAGTCATCTACCACCTACATGGATCTCAGAAGCATCCTTTTCTGATTCTCAGCCTGGATGCTTCCTCGAAGCTTTCCTGAGAACCTTCTCAGTCCTCTTCTGGCCTCTCATCTTTCAACCCTCTTGCATATCCTTTTTTGCTCTTTCTTACTACCCACCACTGCAAAAGTCAGAGCTACAAGCATGTTATTGTAGAGAGGAGCTCATTAATATATACGATTTGGTGTAAATTAAAAATAAAACACTTCTGTATTAAAAAGCTCCTAATGAGTTATCATCCTCTATTTCATTAACTACAAAACTCTCTTGTTGGTGTGCAAGTTGTATAAGACCTGTCTCCAGTCCAGCTGTGTAGCATGATTTGTCTTCTCTGGATACCACACACTGTCTTCCTAGTAAAACTGATGTGTTTGTTCTAGTCATAGGCATTCTAACCCATGTCTCTGTATAGGTGTGTCTTTGATATATATGCCAAGGTGTTTCTCATTCTTTACAATTTAGGTCAGATTTTACATACTATTTGAGAGCTTCCTGCATAAGAGTGACTTTATCTATTTCCAATGTCCATGGCATGAGTATATGGCCTTTGGAAGTCTATGACCTATGACTGAGCTATTTATACACATCTGGTGGTCCCTACAAGTTTTTTAATAAAATTACATCTTTATGATATTCATCATCATATTCCTTAAAGCACTTGGCCTACTAGTAGCTATTATGGAGATTCTCCAAAATGATCAATTTATATGATGGATTTGCAGAAACAGTAAAGGATAATGACATTAGAGTCTCCTCAGAACGCATTTGCAATAGGCAAAGAAAGAAAAGATGCTATTTTAAGACATCGATTACCCAAGATTACCTTCATTCTTGTTATTGTGATTGTTACTTGTTCATTCATTCAGTCATTTTTTGAAGAAAAAAGGCTAAAAATAAATGCAAATTGAACTCAGAGATAAACCTTTTACAAATGGGAAGGGAGTCAAGAGATGGGGGAGGGGGAAGAGAGAAGAAAGGGAGGGGGAATAAAAAGAAGTAAGATGTGCTATGTGTCTGCTCCCCACAAAGCTGGTAATCATTATGGACTGCAAACGTACTAATAAAAACTTTTTGCAAAAAAAAGAAGTGGGAGAAAAGACAGAAGAAAGGAAATGGAGACATAAAAAGGAAGTTGCTGCTACCTTATCTCAGAAACAAAGAATCTCAAATTAAGAAACAAAAAAAGCCAACTGGCAAAAATGGAAACTTCCTGATAGCTGGGTTCCATTACATGTAAGTTGTCTGATTTTGAAGTTGCATATATTTCATGGATTAAGAGTTCATCATTATTTCACATATTGAATCCATTTCTAATATCAGCAGGATGATTTAATGACTCCTGGGTCAAGGTGACCCACTGACGTTCACTCTGCTCTTTTTCTCCAGCTTCCAAGCTTGTATTGCTTTCTGCCACGGGCATTATTTGCTCTTCAATTTCCAGTCTAATTTAGACAAACAGTAGGGGTCAAATTTAAAACAAATCTGATAAAAGTGGAGTGAATGCAAACTCCAAAGTTTAAGAATTCTTGTTGGAAAGAACTTTCTTGACTTTTGTTCAAAAGGAGATACTACATAATTCAGTAGGTTGACTTAGACATTTTCTGAAGCTTCAATTAAAATGTAAAATTATAATAAAATTTTATTATATTTGATGGCATGGATAGTTATTTCAAAGATAACAAAATACATTATGATAGCCATTATTGATTTCCTATTATTTTGTTTTGAAGCCCTGTATTGCTTTTATTGTTCCATTTTGAGTGATTTTATTCTATTTTGATCTGTTTGATTGTATTATGTCTGATGATATGGGCAACTACTTAGAAGATAATAAGAGGCATTATGGTAACCACTGTTGTTTTACTATTGTTTTGAAGTTCTGTATTGCTTCCATTGTTTTGTTGATATTGGCTTTATTCTGTACTATTTAATTTGATTTTACTATGCCTGATGGTATGGGCAGCTATTTTGAGGATAACAAGAGACATTATGGTAGACATTATTGATTTCCTTTTATCTTTTTTTGAAGTCATGTTCATTGTTTTGTTTTGATTGACTTTATTCTGTTTTATTTTGTTTGGTTTTATTCTCTTCAAAATAAAAAAATAAAAACACATTAAAAATAAATAAATGAAATAAAATGTAAAATTAGAAACACATGATTTAATGTAAAAGATGTCATGTCTTTGCAAAATTCCAGAAAAACAAAGTAAAATTAATCTCAGAAGTGGTAAGGGTGAAGTTTTTGTCAATTATTTACACGTAAATAGGTTTGTTTAAGGCATTTCCGGTGTGACTGTGGTTGCAGAAAATCAAGATTTTTCTTAAAGTTGTTAGGAAAAAATGACATGAACTGGCACTAATGATCAAGTTCGAAATAAAGCACAAACATCTTTACCCTTCATAAAATTTATCTTTTATGTGTGTCCTTTCTGATGCTATACCTTGAAGACATATTTCAACGAAGAAAGTAATAAATACAAAGAACAGAATATATAAGTTTCAGGGCTGACTGAAGTAACTCAGAAGTCTATTTGTTTAAAAAAAAATCTTTAAGTTCTACTCCCAGCATCAGAAAAATAAAAAATTAAATTAAATTTTAAAAAAGGCAATATATTTTCTAGTGTTAATTTCCTATTTCTTTTTTTAATTCTATATCATTTATATCCTTTTTTGTTTGTTTTTAAAATAAAAAAAAATCTTAAAAAAAAAAAAAACGGTAACTGAGAAGCCATCCTGGAAACAAGCAATTCAAGCTAAGACTAAAACTTCTTCGAATTTTAAGAAAAGAAAGGGACACACACAGAAGGACAGAATGGATTCCATAAAATTCATAGAATGATCAAAAAGAATCATATAGCGTATTCTTCAGAAAGCACGTGCTATTGTCACTGCAGAAGGAAAGATAATCAGATATTCCAGGAAAAATGCTCGTTTCTGGTAAAGACGGCAGGAGAAGATGGATGGACAGTGCACAGATGAAGTGAACTTCCCATCAGTCGAGGACCAGACAGCAAAATCATGAGGTATTTTGAATACGTTCTGAAGCATGAAGAGATTATATGTAGCACCAGCAGTATGAATGCCAGACCCACTTGCTAGCCACACCATCTATAATCCAGAGTACTTTCCAAGGCTCCTCAAAATGCTGTGATTTATTTTTGAAATCATTAGGAAAAAAAAAAAAACAACCTGAAACATTAGGGGCATGTAAGATTTTTTTTTTTTTCCAGTGCTGGGTTGAAGCCAGGGCATTGTATGTGCTACGCACAAGATCTATACTAGTGCCTTGTGCATGCCAGGCACTAAGCTATATTCTCAGCCTTTTAAAATTTATTTAATCTTTTTTATTTTAAAAAGCAAAAAAAAAAAATGCAGAATTTCAAAAAAAGTAGTAGGAGATTAACACTAGTTAATATATTGCATACTGTTGTCTTAGAAGTAGTTGTTCAGGTTACAATATCTAGGCATGAAAAATGCAAATTACAACAACATTGAAATTCCATCTCACTCCAGAAGGAATGACTGCCATCAAGAAATCAACCGATAACAAATGCTGGCGGGCCTGTGGGGAAAAAGGAACCCTTCTCCACTGCTGGTGGGAGTGTAGACTGGGGCAACCACTGTGGAAGTCAGTGTGGAGATTCCTCAAAAAATTAGGATTGGAAGTCTCATTCAATCCAGCTATTCCCCTTGTAGGTATTTTCCCAGAAAAATTGAAAATGTCATGTCATAGTAAAATCTATTTAATTTTGAGGCAAGATTTTACTATGCTGTCCAGGATGGCCTAGATCTTGTGATCCTTCTCCCTCAGCCTTCCCAGTAGCTAGCATTACAGGCATGGGCCACGGTACCACCAAGTATACACTGTACTGGAGTCTCTCACATCATAAGAAAATATAATTTTGAGGAAGCAAAAACTCTACTATGGTGGAAGGGGCTCACCAAAATCAGGTCTCTGCTAATGCTTGTTGTGAACTGATTAATCTTTCAATTTCTCATATTTCACATTTTACAACAAAAAACACAGAAGTTGCAACTGCATATCCAGAACAAAATTTACATGTCATAAACCTTCAGAAACTGACTTAAGTATGTTGGCGTATACATTCATGTATGCACATACACACATTATATATGGATACATTATATATATACATACTGATATATATTTTATATGTATGGTATATCATATGCTATATACAATATTCCAATCCTAATAATATACTGTATTAGAATATATGTATAATATGTAATGTAGTACAATATGCATAAAAATATAAGATATATATGTATAATCTATGTATAATATAAAAAATAAAATGTATGTATGATCTACATATGCTATATAATATGTATAATATAAAGCACTTTTCCTGTTATATTTCATGTGAATAATGTGTAATATACATGTCATATAATATGTAACATTATATGTGTAAAATAAAATGTGTATGTATAACCTACATATAATATATAACATGTGTAATATGACATGTAGCATTTGCACTGTTGTATTACATATTTATAATATGCAATATATGTAATATGATATATAATATTGTATGTATAAAATAACATGTGCATGTATAACCTATATATAATATGTAATATGCATAATATATATAGTATTTGTACTGTCATATGCACTATGTATAATATGTATATATAATATAATGTGTAATATGCAGCAAGATATAGAACATGAAGCAAGAATGGAAGGGAAAATAGGGGTGCTAATATTCTCATCTTGCTGAGGGGAGGTCCAAAAGATATTTTCAAGCATACAAATATATTACTTCAGTTCAAAAATAAGTCAATGAAAACAACTCTATTTGCCAAGGGGTAAGTGCTAAATAACAGCTTATCGAATATCATGGGCAGATAGAATAACACTCCCTTGTTTAACAATATCCCCATGTTTTCGATGTAGAATGTGACTTCCACGGCTAGTAGACCTAAGGATCTTGCCATGGATGGGGTGACCTGGGACAATCCCGATGCAGTCACCGGGACCACAGGAGAGGTTAGTAGGAGGGAAAGGGTGGAGAAAGCCATGTGAATAGGCTTTGAAGATGGAGGATGAGGCCAGGAGCAAAGGAATGCAGGGATCCCCTATGAGCGGGAAATGGCAGGGAAAAGGACTCCCCTGGATGCCATGTAAGACACACAGCCCTGCTGACAACTGCACTTTAGCCCAGTGTGACCCACTTCAAACTTTCTGACCTCCAGAACTGAATGCTATTTGTGCTTGTTTACAGCCACAGCTGTGCAGTAGCAGTACAAAACCAACAGATGTACGGTGTGACTGAGTGAACTCAATAATGAGTGAACCAATAAAAGTATTTACAGAGCTGAGTGGGGAGGGAGTCTTCATAAAGACAGACTAATGGCACCGACCAGCCACGGTTGCTGTGGTTCTGTGTTCTCCCCACCAATCACTTCTCCACACGTGGTAACTATTCAATTGATCACAGGCATGGTGCCCTCTTTCTCTGCCTGTTCACTTACTTCACCAGCCCTGTGCGTGGGCAAACGCATGGTCGGCAGCTGAGAGAAGAAACTCCTTCCGTATTTGGTTTAGAACATTTCGTGAAACTATTTTGGGCTTTTGAGTAATCTACATTCCTGGTCCCGTTCTAAAGCAAGAAGACAGTTTCTTAATATTAGCGGAATTTCCTGCCGTCACAACTCCAAACCACATATTGGCCATTGTATGGGAACCAGGAAGCACCTAGCCAGCATCCTCAGCTAAAAGCCAATTTCAGTTCTTCTGTGGCTCGGTAGTCAGCTTTTATTCAATGAGAAGGGAGTGCCGGAAACATTTTAAGATCACAAGCCTGGGTCGTTTTCCGGGGAAAAACACTCACTTAGAAAACATCCTGTGTCTCGTGATTTTAAATCGCAGTATCTAAAGGAGTCCATAAAAACACATGCGAAAAAAACTGTATAATTCTACCTTGTAATTTAACTGGGTCTTGCTAGGTTCATAGAAATGAAACTAGGAAAACATACAAGGAGAGACTATAGTTCTTATCATGACCCAAAGTAGTACTTTGGGCTCTGGATTCATGATTAGATCAGTGGAGGGAACTGTAAAAATGGAGAAGGCATTTCCATCTCCCCAGCCCTCCACCTATTCCTGCATTGACTCAAGGCTCCAGTCTCCCCCACCGACTGCCTTTTCCAAGAACAGTTCTCTTGATTTGACTCTGATGTAAAACCAGGCTACAGAAAATGACCTCAGGCATCTAAGGTATTGCTATCCTACACATGCCATGTACATTACCATCCTGTGAATACTAGAATATCAGTCTATTTCATTGTGCTTCTAACACTGTTCATCAGTGGTGGCGAACCTATGGTGTGTGTGCTGCAGTGGGATATTTGTTATCATCAAAAGCCCTAAAATGTTCACCATCGTTGAGAGGATGTTCTCTTACGCTTTTATCTTGCCTTTAGCCTGAGACCATAAACATTATTATACATGTGACTGAATCTTACTCTACCCATTTACCCTTAGAATTGATTGATAATCATAATGAGTGTCTTCGAGACTTTTTATAAATGGTAAGATGGTACCTCCTTCAGAAGATGGTAAGGGTACAATCAGGCAAACAAATTATTCTTGGTACATTTTGATTGCGTTACAATGTTTTTCATATTGTTTGTACATTTAAAAATTCCTTGAAACTATTCAACCCCTTTTTAAACTCATTTTCCAAATCAAGAGGCACCTTTCTTGAATTAATACTGTTGAAAAAAATCACAGAAAAGTGACGTTGAATTTCAGTTATAGAGCTTTGTAAAAATATGAATCAATCTAGTATTTTTTAAGTTTTATTTATGTTCTCCAAAGATCAAATTGTGCTGTAGCTTTTGGGACCATTTTTTCCATGATAAAACAATCTCGACAATGTAGCCTTTTGTAGAAGTTTAAGTGTGAGTTATTATTTAATTGGGTAACTTTCTATCTCTGTCATCATTTTATATTATTTATAGTTTCAATCATCTGAATAGCCCTTAGTCTTAGTCTTACATGGGCAGTTTACTTATAGCACAGTGCAAGTGAGCTATCTATACTATTTGGGAAGATTAGTGCAGTCTTTCTGCATTATTTTTCTATTTTCTCTATTCCATCCTTCACACTGAAAAGAATTAGCACACGCACTTAGTACTTTGTAAACCAAAGTACCATTGTATTCATTGATTGTTGACTTAATTTTCCTAACTTCGCTTACTACAAAGTAGTCAAGTTGGTGTACTTTTTAAAACAAAATGAATGTATGAAAAGACAGTGGTATATGAATCACAGTAAGCTTCATTATAAGAATCTGGTATGAAGTATAGTAAAATGAGCTAGGCATAACTCAGTGGTAGAGCCCTTGCCTAGCATGTGAAAGGCTCTGGGTTCAATCCCCAGCACTATAAAAGCACAATAAAACAATAAAAATCTTTCACTGAAAGGAGGATTACAAATTACACTCAGGCATATCAAGGTGCCTTATAGCACTGTAGACCTATTTCCAATTAAATACGCATTTTGCATACTATTCCCACAGGAAAATATACCATGAGAAGTAACAACACAAACAGAAAACTAATTATCATGCTTACCACCATAAGCACGGGAATTATTTGACTCACAAGTAATTTATGGCAAAGTCATTCAGTAGCTGTTTAGGAAGGACAAAATACTGTGGTGACACAAGGAACCATCAGACCATCTGTTAACACTTCTGCTTATGTAAAGAAAGGAGAGAAATCTCACTAACATGTTAACCAACTCTACCAGTAATATTATGATTTGAATCTGGATGTCCCCCTAAAGCCTCATGCAGTCACGGGCATGGGCTTCTAGTTTGTGACTGATTCATGGGTGTGAGTGCTACACTTGATCTAGGGTGGGGTAGCCTGCATACAATATAAGGGAGGAAAAGAGGTTTATTTCATCCTTTTCACTCTTGTTGCTTTTGCTGTCTTCTGCCGCCAAGAACTGCTGGCCCCCTGCCATGCCACCGTCCCTTGGAGACAGCTGATCACAAACTGAAACTTCTACAGAGTGTGTGCTAAATAAACCTTTCCTTTCTTAATTTTGGGCATCAAGTATTTTGTTTCAAAAAGGAGAGAAAAGTAACGAAGACAAGTAGCAAAGGCATAGGTGATTTGAAGATTCTTATTATCTTTTTCTGTATTTAGCTCCCATGTGTTACTCTGAATGAAATAAAATATTCTTTTAAATAAAGCAGCGGGAGACATGGCATGCATTCAACAAGTGAAACATTAACATTATCCATTGCTCTTATAACTGCTGAAAACAACTAGTTCAAGAATTGAGGTATGACTCTGGTGATGTCACTGCAGAGAGTTGATTTCAATATTCCAGAGAAAAACTCAGTATGGTATCACCCATCATTTGACAAGATCTACAATGTTTTCTGTAAATATGAGAGAAGAATTCCCAAACATGTTTCCAGATTCTCTGGGATTTTGAATACCCTGGTTTTCTGCTGAATTCTAACTAAAAGAACATTATACATTCCCTTACTTTGCATAAGGTAATGAACGGTCAGTCATAGATTCTAGCAGACCACTGAAACCTGGCTAGTATGCTTACAAATATTATCTGATATTCTGACCAATTAAAGGGATAGGCATTTTGTGCATTAATTGGTTTGTTGCCTTAGTTTTTTTTTTATTTCACTGCAATAAAATAAATAAATATATCTTACAGTTCTGAAGACTGAGAAGTCCAATGCTAATGGATTGCATCGGCTGAGACGCTTGGGGCTTGCAGGGATTCTCTGCAGAGTCCCAAGGTAGTATATGGCATCGAATGTTGCAAAAGAGTCAGTTAATATGCCTGCTTCAACCTCTTTGCTATATGAAGCCACTAATCCTATGATGGGGTCCCATGCTCTTAGCCTCATCTGATCTTAACTACCTCGAAAAGACCTAAGTTTGTAACATACCTTGCAGTAGCAAATAGATCTGAACATAAGAGACAGAAAAACATTCAAATTTGAAACTATAGTACCAACATAGTCACTACAAATTTCATTGAAAAAATCATAGAAAAGCAGGGAACCCCAAATCAAAGTGAACTAAGATATTATTTAACACCACTAGTCAAGCCAAACATTATAAGAGGACATATGTTTGAGCTAGAGGATGGCAGAACTTATAAAAAATAAATAGTAAACATCATTAATTGAACATCTACCACCTTTTGCCACTGAATAGAATAATTTATCTTTTAATCATCTAAATAACATTCTGCTCAACAGGTGAGTCTACACACATTTTAAAAATACGGAAACTGACATTTATAAGGTTAAATAGCTTGCTAAATTCCAGGGATTGTAGGAGAGTAAGGTTATGCTCAAACTAACTGCATTACCCAGCCAACAGCCTTTCCGTCTTGTAACAACCTGTTCCAATCAAGTATTTGAAACACTAGTGATAAGAATTTCCTTATTTAAACTTGGAGGATCTAAGTTTTTTTGAATTCTTTATATAGTCTACATATTAGTCCTTTGCCTGAGGAGTAGCTCGCAAAATATTTTTCCATTCTGTAGGTTGTCTCTTTACTTTGTTAGTGGTTTCCTTTGCTTTGCAGAAGCATTGCAATTTGACGCTATCTCATTTGTTGATTCTTGGTATTATTTCTTGTGAAACCAGAGTTTTATTCAGAAAGGCTTTACATACACCTATGTATTCAAGATTTTTACGTATTTTGTCTTTCAGCAGATTAAGTGTTTCTGTTTCAGCGTTTAGACATTTGATCTACTTTTGTTTAGGTTAGTGCATGGTTAGAAATATGGGTCTGGCTTCAAACTTTGGCATGGAGCCAGTCTTTCTAGCACCATTTGTTAAAGAGGCCATCTTTCCTTCAGTGAAGAAATTTGGACCGTTAGGCCCCTAACATTTAGAGACCCAATAAAAAATAGGCATCTGAAATGAATAAGACAGTTTTCTGGTGAACAAAAACAAATGCTAATCAATATATGAAAAACGTTCAACCACTGGCTTTTTGAGAAATGCAAACTAAAACACTGAGATTCTATCTCACTCCAGAAAGAATGGCTACCATCAAGAAACTAATGAATAATAAATGCTGAGGAGGTTGTGGAGAAAAAGAGACATATCACTATTATTGGGGGTGTAAAATGATACAACCATTATGGAAATTAGCATGGAGATTCTCCCAAAATACAAAAGTAGAAATTCTATTTAACTCCCCCATCTATGTATCTCCTCAAAAGTTAAGGACATGATACCACAGTGATGTAAGTGTATTTATAGCACCCCAGTTCATAAAAGCTACATCTTGGAAACAGCCTACATGGTTAATGGATAAAATAATGTGGTACTTATACACAATGGAGTATTACTCTGCCATAAATAAGGGTGAACCTTGAAACCATAATGCCAACTGAAGTATCTCAGACACACACACTTAAATATTACATGGTTTTTCTTATATGAAGAAGTCTCTCTCACATGCATGCACACTCTCTCTCTGTCTGTCTATCTATCTCTCTCTGGGTTTCTCTCTCTGGGTTTCTCTCTCTCTCTCTCTCTCTCTATATATATATATATATATATATACATACATATATATATATATATATATATATATATACAATTATAAAAAACAGGTAATAGGGAAAAAAGGCATTGGAATCTAGTGTGGACAATGTATGTAAAAGAGTACCTTGACTTAGTACAATGATCTTACCTGTTTTATATATTCTTTGGCCTATTAGTCTGGTTTTCAATCTGTATATATGATATGATAATTAATTTTATAAGGTCTTATAAAATAACAAATGAACCCAATGCTGGAAAAAATAAATGAGGGTGGAGGGAAGGAGGAAAAAGAAAGGGATTGAAATGTATTATGTTTGTGCATCTACCTCCTAGAGTGAATGTCATCATTGTGTACTGCGAACACAGACTAATTAAAGTAAAAATAAATTTTCTTATAAAACCTTTGTTAAAAGAAACAATTGTAACAAATCAGATTTTGTACATGGAGATATTTACAGTAGTAAATCATTTAGGGTCCACCAAAGATATTTGCAAGACCAAGTTGGGGGTATATTGATCAAAAGACAACCTCTAACTTACGATTCATAATTCTGAAATCCATTTTGCATGACAAAAAATGATGCTGATGGTGTTTAAAAATAAACCAGACTAAAACATTTCATGCAGGATAAAATCCCTGATAAACGAAGCCTAACTCCAAGGTAACATTTAAAAATCATTACGAAATAATTTTAGATTGTGAGAATGATGATGTTTCTTCAATTTAAATCCTTTCTAACTTTTCACATTGAAAATACTACTGTGAATTGTGTTTAATTTGAATGCAAGGAAAATCTTTGAGGATGACTTTACGTGTGATAAAAATCATACAGAATCATTCAGATTGCAACCTTACAATCTAAAAAATAAGGTCATTAATACACCCTTCTTCCATTTCCCAATGCTTGGGGAAAATATAAGCCACCTTCTACTACGAACAACCTTTATGTTCTTGGGGTTGGTGGAGTAACTTCTTTGAGACTACAAGTAGTTACCTGAACAAGGCTGAGTTTGGGGGGGGATGACCACATAAACCGCTTTTGATGGTAATGGCATTATGAATTTATAAATCCTAGGAAGCAAGTATGAAACAAAAAATCAAAGTCACTGGCAGAGCATGGTGCAAAATAACAAAAGTGTTCAGGAGGATGATTGAGATTATCAGTTGAACGTGGCCCATTTCAGCTAAGGATACATTAAATCTCTGAGTAGATTTATAGAGTGGGATGTGCTAGCCAGGTTGGCATTTCTCTGATACATACACCAGTTAAAACAGTGTTCCTGAGGACTGAGTTCTCAAGTCACTTAGTGATGCCGGGATGTCACAACACACTTCCAAGGGAGCCTTCTAGGGATAGTATTGAGCTCCCAGGTGCACACAAAGGACCTAGACTCACCATAGCTCCTGTTAAATCCCTGGTCTCTGCAGTAAAAATAGTGGATATCTCCTAGGCAGGACAAGGAAGGAAAGATGAAAAGAAGAAAAGGTTACTACACTGTGTACAAATTCTGGGAATATGAGTGTAGGTGATGGGAGGTGAGGAATTAAAGAAACAGATTAGAAAGAAGCTACAAAGATGAAAAGAGGATATGGGATACTCCTCCAATGTGGTAGGAAACCAAGGGTTTTAATGGGACCTCAGCTAACGAGGGCTTCCATGGGGGTCATGGGTGGCCAATGCGTGCCTGACAAAATCACGCCTGATGCTGTACTAAAATAATTCTTGTCCACCCCAAATCCTAGGACCTATGTTCTGTGTTAACTTCTCATCGCTATGACTAAACATCTGAGAAAAACAACTGAGAAGGGGAATTATTTATTTGGGCTCATGGTTTCAATCCTTTGGCTCCAAAGCAGGGACAACATGGCAGAAGGGGATGGCGGAAGAAAGACTCCCTCTCGTGGCACCCAGTAACCAGAAAGAGCAAGAGCCAGGGAGAAAGGAAGGATATACTCTTCAGAGGTACAGTGTTCCCTTCAGCTGTGGATTTATGAATGGTTTAATCCACTAACTGGGTCAAAGGAGTGATGGCCCCATCTAGGCCCCAGCTCTGAACACTGCTGCATTAATATGTGAACCATATTTAATGTGTTGTAGAAAGCATCTCCACTGAAAGTAGTTCCCTGTTGGAGGTGATAAGAATATAAAAGAAAAAGAGAAGCATTTCACACCGGGTCAGCAAAGGCCTCTGAGGGAGAACAGCCTCATGACCCTAAAGTCCCAGGCCAGAAGAATAAGAGAGAATTCATGAGGTGAGAGATGACTGAGGTAGCCACTTCTCTCTTCCCAGGATCCCTGGGTGTTTTAGAAGGGCTGGAGGATTCCCAACAGTGTATACCTGGGTACACATGAACAATCCGTATGCTTCTGAGAAGGAGACGACTGGCAAGAAGGTCCTACCAGGCCTCTGTGTGGAATTTTTCCCTTTTTGAACAGCTTGTACAACTGAACGGTGGCACCTCAGAGTGGTCTAGTGACCCAGGTTTTTCAAGTTGCATGCTTTATGATCTGCAGTATCTGCAGTTCATCATGATTACATTCCGTGTGCAGAGTTAGTACACGGACATGACACATCTGAATTCTTAATTCTTAATTCACCCCCTTCCCCTCTTCTCCCTCTCTACCTCTTGGTTCCCTTCTCTTTGGAAAAGATCTGTCTCCTTATGTCCTCTTGTGAGACTCTTACGTTAAGTGAAATAAATCAGACACACAAACTTAAGTATCACATGGCTTCTCTTACATGACTAACCCACGACATAAATGAAGAGTGAAATCTTTCTTACAGTCAAAGGATATAAAACTTGCACACATCATTGTGCCACAGTTGGGATGAAGCAGAGTTTGGAGTGCAACCCAAGTCATTCTGATTCCAGACCCCATGTGCTTCCCCAGTTTCGCGTTCTTATGCTGGTCAGTCCTCTGGGTTTCCTTCAGCAGCAGGAGACACCGTGCCTATCACTTACCAGGTTTCTCTACTGCATCTGAGCACTGCCGCCCAATTAAGCAATGTGAAATGGTGAAAAAGGCCCCCAGAAAATGATTTGCTCCCTCTGTAGCGATAGGTGATCAGGACACCTCCAGGAGACAATAATTATGCCCAGATGCCACAGTTGTTTCCCTCTCCTTGGGAACTGAGCAATGACATAATTTTATCTTTTCTGTTGGAAAATGGTAAGGAAACGCACTTCTTTTGTGATGGTTTGTAATAGTCAACTTCATAAAAGTTACAACTCAGATTCTCCTCCAACTCTGTTACAAATACATCAACAGCTCAGCAGAAAATATTAAGTGCATAAAAATTACTTAACTCGTAAGCTGGGCGTGGTGGCACACACCTTTAATCCCAGCACTCGGGAGGCTGAGGTAGGAGCCTTGTGAGTTCGAGGCCGGCTTGGGCTACAACGTGAGTGCAAGGCCGGCCTGAGCTACATAGTGCGACCCTGCCTCAAAAAACCAGGGCCGGGAGTTTGGGCTCAGTGCCTTAAGTGCCCGCCCTGGCAGGCGGGAGGTTGTGAGTAAAAAAATTACTTAACTCCTCATTTAAAACTGCAATCTCAAAATTGGTTTTATACTCCAGAAACCAGTACTATGATGTATTATAAATTCTTTTTAAAAAAAATCTTATAAACATGGACGTTTCTAAATAGAACTGTCAATTGCATGTTAGCAATGAATTTCTTTGGTTATTGCAAGATCTCCTCAATTCATTTAGTTGAAACTTTCATCAGGAAATAGTTTCTTCTGTACTTTGCAACTTAGTGTCAGGCACAGAAAGGAAAAGATATACATGCTTTCTTCCCTCTATTGGTTGAATTTTGCACACAGACTGGGTAGAAGTTACTGTATCATCATTTTTATTATTTTTTGTTGTGGTTGTTTTACTTTTAAAATAAAAATAACAGTTACTCTGGCTTTCAACATTAGCATTCCAATTATTATGGTTGCAAATTCAAAATCCTGATTTGCCTTCAGCAACCATATACTTTCATTTCAGGGAATAAATACAATTTTAAATAGAAAGCTAGCCAATATTACAACTACTTTTATTTTTCTTATTTTGCAGTACCGGGGATCAAACTCACAACCTTGCACCTGCCAGGCAGGCGCCTAAGCCAATAAGCCAAACTCCCGGCCCTACTTTTTTTGAGGCAGGGTCACACTATGTAGTTCAGGCCAGTCTTGCTCACACTGTAGCCCAAGACAGCCTCGAACTCACAATGCTCCACCTACCTCAGCCTCCCGTACAAGTACTTTTAAAGAATAGTTTCAATTTTTGTCTGCATTGATATATGAGCAGTTATTGAATGTTTGAAGCCTCTCTTATAGTTTCCTTCAACCTTCTGACTACTGAACGTATTTTCAGTCATATTATTTCTGTAGATTTAATAAATACTACACACACACACACACACACACACACACTGTTCCTCTCTCCTCACTCACATCATGATACCTTGCCTAATTTATACAGCAATAAGGTCCTTGGTTTTTTTTTTTTTTTTTTTTTTTTTTTTTTTTTTTTTTTTTTTTTTTTTTTTTTTTTTTTTTTTTTTTTTTTTTTTTTTTTTTTTTTTTTTTTTTTTTTTTTTTTTTTTTTTTTTTTTTTTTTTTTTTTTTTTTTTTTTTTTTGTGGTTTGAAATCCTATCAATAAATTAAACAGCATTTGTTATTCAGCAAACTTTCCCATATACCTGGTTTAAACTATTATGTCCGGGCATGGTGGTGCATGCCTTTAATCCCAGCACTCCGGAGGCTGAGGTAGGTGGAGCATTGTGAGTTCGAGGCTGGCTTGGGCTACAACATGAGCAAGGCCGGGCCTGAGCTACATAGTGTGACCCTGACTTAATAAAAACAGGGCTGGGACCCTGACTTAATAAAAACAGGGCTGGGAGTTTGGTTCAGTGGCTTAAGCACCTGCCTGGCAGGTGTGAGGTTGTGAGTTTGATTCCTGGTACTGACAAAAAAAGAAAAGAAAAGAAAACTATTATGACTGTGGGACCATGATGGACATATTCCTTTATAATGCTCCTCTCGAGTTTGGCCTGAATTAAAAGTTCAGCTATCATGTTGCCTACAGCAAATCAGTATTTTCAGTTTGTAACTGTAATGAATTAAATTAATTTCATATTAATGTTTAAAAGCCAAAGCAATAATCTGTGTACAAATGTTTGTTATGGGGGGCACCGAAAAGCACCTATCTTTTCTCTTTCCATGCCTGATTTTAAGTTGCAGAGGCAAAGGAAGCTCCAGTTTTAATTAGATGAAGATGATCTTGTGATAAACACCAAAATTCTGTGCTGCCATACCACTGACATTTCCATTAAGAAATGTCTGTATACGTAAGTAGTTGTGGATCTATTTATCAGATTGAAAAAATTTATCATGCTGCCTGTGTCTTTAATGAATCCTCTTACATCGCCCTATAATTTATTGCATGAGTCCCGGAGAATTTTGGAGTCAGCAACTTTTCAAAGACTTTTAAAGAACAGCAGGCCAGCGCCTGCACACCTGTGTTCAAGTTGCACATTAATTAAGCATGCGAGTCAGCTCCGCAATCTTCATGCCAAGCAGGGACATTGTGTGATGTATTCAGCTAATCCATATGCAGCATTGTTCCCTGCTGAATACCTTTTTATATTCTACCCATCTGTTACAACCACAACTTCTATATATACCTAGAAGACATCTGATGTGATTCTATGTGTCTAAAGACTACACCTGACACGAATCCCAAGGTCTCTTTTCAGGGGACACAATCAACGTGGACTCTGATGAATTATTTCTGTTTCTTCGGATCTCAGACCAGAGTTAAGTTCTCTCTTTGGACAATTTTGCAGGTTAACATGGCACCCATACTTCACCTTCTAACATGAGGAGGGTCGAAAGAATAATTTAAAAATGACCCTAATATCCTCATACTTCTCGATCTGTATAAAAGGATCATGTGGACCTATTTTTCCACAGAAACCAAGCAAAAGCATTTCTGGCAATTCTGCAAAGTAATTTCAGAATTCTGTGTTTGGGTCATGGCCTAGATGTAAATTTCTTTTTGAATGATTGGATTTCATCTTGTCTGAAGATTAAAATAACAGGAAATAACTCAGAGACCCAGAAATGAATTGATAACAGGGTAACTTCCATAATTTTTACATACACAGTTTGAAGGGCAATGGTGTGATTTTTTAAAAAAATCTTCAATTATTTTAGAAAACCAAATAGGCATTATATTTTAGTAGCATCAAAGGGAGACAAGCAGTCTCTCACAGCAGATAATTTCAATTCGAAATGCTTACCTCTGTTTGCTTTCTTAGAGACACTGGCAGTTATGCCACGTAGAAGCCTCCCTCCAAGACCTCCGCTGCTAATACATCAGACGACAATGGCAAAGCTTCTCAGTTATTTATTTTTACGTATTTATTTCTGCATGGCTGGGAGAGGGACCCCGCGCTTTGCCCACCTTAGACAAGTGTATCATCAGTTCCTTAGGTAGGTATTAAATAACCTTTATCTGATCAATGTTCAGGTTGCCATCATTAGAATTTGCATACTTGCCCATTCTTTCAAAAGACGTCTCTCACTGACTTATTGTGTGTGTCAATCTCTGACAAAAACAGCGTACACTATGGTGGTGACAGATATGCGTAATGAAAAATGGCTATAAAGCTTTAATCTATGTTTAGGTTTTCAGATAAGAACATACATAAAGTACCATGTCTTAAGATTCCTAGTAATCATCGTAACAGGGAAAAGAGATCTAGAGGCAAGGGAGGAGGTGTGTGGAAGGGGAAGGAGGATAAGGAATCAAGATATGTTATGTATGGGTACCGACTCCCTGTGACCAACGTAAACTTCATGTACCGCAAACACATCATAAAAAATAAAATGTTAAGAAGGGCTTCTAGGTTTTTCCCCTATGACTATCCTTAATCCTTAACTGAAAACCTTTACAGGAAAATTTAAAGTTTCATTCTGTTTCTAACTGAGGGATACGGAGACCTTATCTTCAAGGACTTTTCTTCATTTCTGTATTCTTGGTATGATTTTCATCCAACTTCCCTACAAAGGATTTACTTTGGAAATTCTCCATCCTTTCATTGCTTGAGCCTGGGTGGTCCTGAACTTTTTTAAAAATCAAAAAAATTCACTGTTGGTATTGGATTAACACTGACCCTCTTGTAGCAATTATAATTTCAAATAAAATAATTTACATGGACTTACATGAAGCTTATGTAATTTATTTTCTAATGTATTCATGTCTTGAATTTAGAAGGCAAGACATTCTTTTTCAAATGCAAATTATCAGTGTTACCATGCAGTTGTCTTTATCTATTTCCATATAATATTATGGGATTTTGAAGGTCCTAATTCCTGAGTCTATGGAGACAGAACCGAAAGCCTAGGTAACATAGTGTCATAGGAAATTTTCAAATAAGGGGTGAAGTTTGTCTAGAAAACATTCAACTTCCCTTCAGGAGCTCATATGTAAGTTTACAAAGATCAGTGTCTTTGTTCGTCTTTTTTTTTTTTTTTGTGGCATCGGGGATTGAACTCACAACCTCGAACCTGCCAGACAGGCGCTTAAGCCACTGAGCCAAACCCCCAGTCCTGTCTTTGCTCATTTTATATTTTGTGTTTTCCTTGGACTATAAAAAGTTTTCACCTTTATCTTTAGGGATCTAATAAGCACAAACCTGAGGCTTTAGAGATTGACCCAATATACTGATGAGATTTTATTGAGATAGAACTCTAACCTGATATTTGGCTTCTATCTGTGGTGGGTTAATTAATGGCCAACTTGTAACAACACCCAGCTGAACTGAGTCAGCGTGGTGCTGGGTGTGGAAGGCCCACCTGAGGATTGCTGCCAACAGCATAAAAGCAGAACTGGAGGGGAAGATGGTGAGCTATTGATTCTCCTGGAGAAGCTTGTCACACTGGCTTTCCTGATATGAGCTCAGCTGTTCTCATCATCGTAGGAGCTCGGGTCCTCATTGTCCCTGAGGATGGCTACAGTTCTCTTCAGGGGAGCCCTGGTTCTGACCTTGAGTGTCACTTCCTGGCTCTAGTGCAGAACACTCAGCCTGCTGGCACAGATCCTTCACCCCGCTGGCACAGACTTTCTAGCTTCCACCGCTGACCTTTGGGCCTTCCCAGTGCAGACCCTTGGTACAGATTTGCATGCCTGCAGCTGGACTCATGGAGGACATTACCATAGGTTCTAGGTCTTCAACTGGTCTTGTGCAGGAAATTACCATGGGATCCAGTCCCTTAGCTGGATTCTTTGGGTCTCTAGTGTGTTGACAGATCTCCTGCACTCTTCTGCATTTGACTTCTTGAGTGCATATTATAAAATAATCCTATAAATTGTGTCCTGTATTAAATCTATTCTTTCTGTGAGCCCTGATTACAGCACCATCTATACAAGTTGATTTACTTAAAAGGCAGATAATTTCCTACTGATTTATTTCAATGATCTTGGTTGCATACAAAATGTAAGAATTTTGTGTTTGAAACTACAAAGAGGCTTGAGGCAAACATGATGTTTTATACTCCTCTTTGTCAACATGATATAAGAAGAAACTTCTTCCTTTGTTAAAGTAACTGTTATTTCTTGCATAACATCGATAGAGTAACTTCATAATTTCTTTTTTTATTTGAAAAAAGCAAAACAGAAAAAAAGGTAAAAGTATGCAGAATTTCAAAAAAACACTAAGAAATCAATACTAGTCAATATATTACATATTGTTATCTTAGAAGTAGTTGTTCAAGTTATGAGATCTAGGCATAAAAGATGATCAGACAATCAAACAATGACAACACGAACTACTCTTTCTGATGAACTAACAGAGAATTAGTAGTAGAGTTATCTTTAATTTCTTACAAATATTTCTTATGGGTTTCTTAAGAATGATTTTGTTATGTCTCATGCAATAGATTGTAGTTGGATGGAGTACAGAAAAAGAACAGGTCAGTGGCCAGCATTCCGGCTCAGAGGATATAGATTAAGAGAACTGGGGTTTTCTTATTTTCCAGAAAGTCCAAACAGCTTTGAGAAACAGGTGGATTTTAGTGTTCAAAGATATATAGGAAGCCTACACAAATAAACAGCGTATTTCAAAGGAAGCACAGTTTGGTTTTGGCATTCTGGCACCTGAGCCATCTGGCAGAAATAGTTACTTACAAGCTCTTCTCTCTTTTTCCTTTCTGATGGAAAAGTTTGTGGAGAGAATTAAGATGCAGAGAGGAGAGACTCACAGTGAAAGAAATGAGGGATAGAAAGGAAATAATATGAGAGAGAGAAAGACAAAATAGAGATATAAACAACAGAGGAATGGGGGGAGAGAAGAGATAGAGATAGAGACAGAGAGAGAGAGAGAGAGATTTAGAGATGGAGATAGAAATAGGAAGGGAGGGAAGGAGAAGGAGAGAGATAGGGGCTGGTTTTTTAGGGATATAAACACCATGAAAAGAATTATCTTTTGAGTCATCCTCTATATATAACATACATTTGATGGGAAACGATTCTGTTAGTAAGTGTGATGTTATCTGAGATTATAGAAATGGCTCAATATATCATCAGTGCTGGGTTTCAGTAAGTCAATGTAATTTAAAAAGTTCTCATCTTCTTCCAAAAAGAACTAAATTTTGAGTGGTAAAATCTTAACTCACTTTGACCGCTAAATTACTTATTCAGGCTGGTTATATAGGTTAGAGTCTGGCTCCTTCTGTATTCCCACAACCACTGAAGGGTTCCACATACTTAATGGGAGAGGACAACTCACAGAATCTATCTGTAACACATAGCCGACAGCAAGTGATACTATCCTGTGACTTTCACGTTTCTTCTTTACAAAATTATGCATGAAGGATCTTAAGGATTCCAGAAATAAAGTTTGTTATACCAATCAACAGAGACTCCTGAGTACCTACCAGGTGAGGCGCAGTCGGGATTCAGAAAAAAATATCGATGAGAAAGTCAGACCTACAAACACATCAGTGCAATTTCAAAAGGAAGATCTGTTACCTATCCAGCTACCTCTTTTGTTATCTATCTTTTTATAGCCACCTGTCCACTATCTCTTTTATCTACCCAACTGTCTTTCAACTGATCTCTATTATCTAATCTATCATTTATCTGTCAATAAAGTTCTATGATCTATACTCTCTCTTTCATCTATCTATATCTCTCATCTATCATCTATCTGTATTCATTATCTACATGTATTTATTTATTCATTTATCCATGTATCTATCTATTATCTATAAATATCTGTCCATCTATTTTCTGCCTATCCATTAATCACCTATACAGTAAGTCCGCAACTTATGAACAAGTTCCATTTAGGGAGAATATTCATAATGTGGGTTCATTTGTAAATCTTACAAAATGACTTGTATATAGTTTTGATACAAATATACAATGTAAAGCCTAAGAAAACCAAACGTACACACAGACACAGAGACAAAAGTACTGTAAATAAACTGTTTTTACTTTTACAGTTACTTTAAAATGGTGGTACAGGGTTAGGGGAAGGCTGAGTTACTTCCACCATTTGTTCAAATCTAGGAACATTCCTAATGAGAGGTTCATTTGTATCTGTGAATGTTCACAACTTGAATCGTAGTAACTCAGGGACTTTCACTACATTCACACATGTCTGTCTGTCTGTCTCTGTAACCAATCCATCAGCCATCCATACAACCATGTATCCATGCATCTGTCCATCCGTGCATCCATTCATCCATCATCCATCAATCCGTCCATCCATCCATCCATCCATCCAATACTCCATGTTGTCCTTTATCATTGATCCATATCTATCTATCCATACATGCATCTGTATCTGTCTTACCTATTTATAACTGTGTATCTATCATCTATTTACTCACATATATCTATCTACCTAAGCACCTATCTTAACATCTATATATCTACTACCTACTCATCCATGTCTATCTATCCTCTATCTATCCATCCATCAGTTCATCCATCTACCTACCCATCCATCTATCCAACTACCTCTATCTCCAACCTTGCCCCATACATCTCATGACTATTAGAAAGGCACACAGGGAAATAATTTTCTCTACAAGGAAGTAGGTTAGGCTTCAACAAACTAGTAATAAACAGCTGTTTCCTACCCAGGAAAGTACAGAAGTGTGTTTCTGGTGAAACACTATCTACTAAGCTACTTAAGAATAGATGAGTAGAGCCAAGATAAGGTTTTCCTTTTTATTACAAGGGTACAATCCATTCCAATAAACGGTACCTTATTTAATTTTATAGGCTTTTTCCTTCTTTTTTCAAAAAAAACTTAATTTAAGTAAAAAGTTTTTCAGATGTATAGCATAAACATTTTGCTTTAACATGTTTTCATATTGTGGAATAGCTGACTCGAGTTAATTAATACCTGCATGATTATATCACATAGCATCATCTCTTTGTTGGTGAAAACAATTAAAATCTACTCTTGGCAACTTTCAAAACTGTGATAAATTACCATTAATTATCGTGGTCTCTCACTGAGATGATAATTTTGCTATCTGCGGGTCTGCATGTTAACTGGGCTCAACAAGCAGTTCTTTATTAGGCACTACCGGCTGTGTGCCTTTCTAGTCTTTGTAATTTGTATGGCGTGAGGTTGGTAGATAGCTCCCAAAAGGGCTAGACTGCTAGGAGAGAAAATTAAAACACAGCCAAATCAGGAAGCTTTTAAATGCAAATTTCACCATTAGTTCGTCTTCCTTCTACGAGTCTAGAGATAGGTCTCTTTATTTTAAATATATGAAGTGTACAGTATAGCTTTTTGGTTTCTTCCAGCCTGTCCTCAGACGACAGTATATCACATAACCAAAAACTAGAGGCGTTGTGACTGTGCTGCAAAGCGCTTTAAACAATGACGGAAGTTCACCCAGAAAAGGAAGTTATTTTCATTGACAGAACTACAGTGCATAATCATTAAATATGCATTTATGTGCTTGAGTTGGGAAAATCTTCATTTACGGTCAAAAATCCCTACACCTTTGAGGCTCAAAGCATGTGGATGGAGTTCCAGAAACACAGTCAATCAGAGCGAGCCAGGAGTCCAAACAACTTAGGTGAAAGTTGCCTGATTCAGCAGTGCCCTTGTTTTTTCTCTGCCAGGGGAAACGGTGCTGCATTTCTCCCCTCCTTTCACTCTCACTGAAATCTTACCTGAGTGTAGACCATCCATACCCATGGGTTGGTGAGTGGATCAAAGACACCATCAACACAAGTGACTTAGTCCAGAAAGCTGAGACACTGTAGGGTGATAGCCCTGCGTGGCCCCTATTAATGTTCCTGAGTATAGCTCTTCAATAGAAAAGGGATAATTAGTCTTGATCCTTGGACAATTTTCCCTCAGGAGCCTACCTGGAGAGTATGGGTTTCCTCATGGATTTTGTGAAACCAGATGAACTTTTCCAAGACAGTACTCTTGAATCTGTGCATATCAGAAGTTGTCACAACTTGTTGACCCGTGGAACATTTCTGCAGATTGCCAGCGCCAATATGAGGGTGAAGAGTAAATTGTAAAAGGCAGCTAAGGTCCTTGCTAAGAACAGCGGGGTCAGCCTCGTGTCCCTCGCTCAAGCTATGGAGTAAGAATCTCCGGCACAGAAACACCAGGTCAGCACCCTGAAAGCTTTCGTCATGTGGTGATGAGTGAGCTGATAAATGCTACCACTTCTAGAAGAGTCGTGTATCTCAGACGAGTCACAAACACAGGAGAATGGACGATATCATAGAACTTCTTGCTGTCATCAGCGGTCTTGCGGGTGCCCTGGTTGCAAGGCAGGCTGGGAAATTCTGTGTTCAGTTGTACTTTGCTACACAACTATGGGGTTTTCCGCCACCTGCATTTCTCCACGTAGTTCTCTCCAAACACATTCTTTCATGCCTTCTCTCCATTCCCCTACAATGAAGCATTTGTATCCACATTGCCCAAGTAGTTTAGTTTACTTTCCTTTTTGTCTGTGCTCAGGAGTGTATCAGCAGGGTATCAACATGTTTTGCTTAATAACATCAATATTCCCATTAGTTTAGAAAAGTTTCCTTACTTCATAATCTGGTGAAATAAATGGATGTACTTCACTCTCAGAAGGCACATTTAAGTGGTTATATTCATCCACTCTATCAGCAGAAATGCAAGTTCATGCCAACAATGATAAGGTGGAGGTTCTTAGACAAGTAAGAATGATAGCTAAACTTTGGAAGTGGCCTACAGATCCATGGACAGATGAATAGACAAGGAAAATCTTGTATTTATACACAGTGGAGTACTATTTACCCATAGAAAGGATGAATGTGTGTCATTTGTAGGATAATGGGTGAAATATGAGACCAGAATGCTTAGTGAAATAAATGAGACACGGGTTAAATATCACACAGTTTGTGATGATTATATGAGAAGCCCAAAATATAAATAATTTACAGGGCATAATAAAAGAGTGATGAGAGGAAACAGGGTGGTGGAAGATTCTGTGGAGGTGGGAAGGGGGTCTGGGGTTTGGGGGAGATGGGAGGGTAGGGAGGGGAAGGAGGAAAAAGGATTGAGATGGAATGTGTTTATGTGCCAATTCCTCAAAATGGATGTAATTATTATGTAGCACAAACAGATAATTATAAAAAGAGAAATGAAAACAGTGAGTCGCTGCTTTTTATTTATTTTTTTAGATTGTAAGACTCAATGCTTTAGGCAGATTATACCGTCCCATGTTTGAACCACCCTAGTTGTATCAACCATCAGTTATTTGGGAGCAGTGGTCTATGTGACTCCCAGCAATTGACATAGATATTCAGAGAGTAAGAAGCTAAAGAATGTGGCCATGTGGTCTACTTAGTTTAACTCTCATATCATAAAAAATACAAATGAAGAGATTCGAACCACAAACAAAGGCACCAAGAGGTGATTTTCTCAGCCCAATAAAAGGCCCAAACTCATTTCCATGAAAAACATGATCCATCATTATTAGTGATCAATAAGGACACTCACATGTCTAGGCCTTTGTCATCATCATGACACTGATTTACGAGGACCACCAAAAAATTTGACTGACTCTGCTAGTAATAATAATTAGGATTCTAGTACCAAAAATATTAAATTGAAAAAGGGAAAGGAAGTGAAGGATATGGCAACAGAGATGATGAGACTTAAAAAAGTTAAAAAAAAAAATGAAAAGCCAACATCATAAAAATGAACTTCCATTTGGGAGAAGGATGGGCTATGGTGGCAGAGGTTGGAAGGACAAGGAAGCCACACTGCAGTGTCACCCGGGTTCCCTTCCTGAGCCTTCATTGGGATCATCCAGGTGAGACCGAGCCGCCCATCCATCCTGTGCTGAGAGGGAAGCTCCAAGGATTCCACACATGCAAACAGAGCCTCATCCTGTGTTGCAGTCAGGGCTTGCAAGGCAATAGGTATAATCCAGGATACATGATTTATAGGATTACTTTATAATATTCACCCAAGAAGTCAAATGCAGAAGAGTGCAGGAGATCTGTCCACACACTAGAGACCCAAAGAATCCAGCTGAGGGCCTGGATCCCATGGCGATGTCCTGCACAAGTCCAGCTGAAGACCTAGAGCCCATGGCAATGTGTCTCAAGCAAGTCTGTATCAAGGATCTGCACTGGGAAGGCCCAGTGGTCAGTGGTGGGAGCTAGAAAGTCTGCACCATTGGGATGAAGGATCTGTGCCTGCAGGCTGAGGGATCTGCACTGGAGCCAGGAAGCAATGCTGAAGGTAAGGACCAGAGCTCCTGTGAAAAGAACCGCAGCCATCCTGAGTGACAGCAAGGACCAGAGTTCCTCCGATGATGAGAATAGCAGAGCTCAAATCAGGAAAAATAGTGACGAGCTTCTCGTGGAGAATCAACAGCTCACCACCTTCCCCTCCAGTTCTCCTTTAATGCTGTTGGCAACAATCCTCAGGTGGGCCTTCCATACCCAGCACCATGCTGACTCAGTTCAGCTGGATGTTACAAGTTGACCGTTAGTGAATCCACAACTCTCGGCTGAGAATACAAATAAAAGTGTGTTTTATTGGAAACAACCAAGATACAACACATTGCCTTAAGCTGCCGTCACACCTAGGTGGTGGGGAGGAGTGGATGGTAATGATGACAGTCTTCATTCAAGAGAAGAAGGCAGTTGGATGTGGAGAGGAAACAGAGGAGTTGATGGTGCGATTTGGGACTTACTCGAGAGAAGCAGAGATCAGAGAGTACCACATAGATGTTTATGTGTTGCTTCTGATGTATGGATAGAAGATCAGAGAATAAGCATAATGGCAGGTGGCCAGTGCTACATCCTTTCCATCCATGCAAGAATTAGGTTGATTGCAGCAACTTTCAGCTTACCTTCATTGTGCCCAGAAACAATAACTAAAATTCATGCCACTCATCCCGTGCCACTAAAATGCACATCATTGAATCTCCTCAGATAAAAGCGACTGTTTTTACACCAATGCTGTGCAGGGACCACCAAGTCCCCCCTTCTCTCCCTATGAATGGGACAATGCTGATACGGGATTCCATTCTGTTGCTTTGTTAGACAGCAAAGCTAAGAAACTGGATCCCTGTTCACCTGAGAGGCCAGGAGGTCAGCTCGGCTCTGTGTTCTGGTGCCCAACACCATGTCAGTCTGCACCTTTCTATCTTGCCGTTTTTCTTGGTCTTTATGAGAAGAAAGGATCTTTTATTCCAGCAGGAGATGACACCATGCTGAGATGGATGGTTTGGTTTTAATTCACTTTGAGACCCCCTAAATAATAAACTACTTGAGAAGGTTTGGTTGCAAGTGATCTTTCAATGCTTTCAAGAGCCATTCAATATCAGATGACATGGGAGTCAGGGCATGGATATGTTGCTGTCATTAATGAGTTACTTCTTCTATGGGGCTATATTTCCATGCTTCTTTATTTATGGAAATGTGTTTTCATATATGGACATACATACTCACGCATGCTGAAAATCCATATTTCTATATATTTAAAACATGTTTATGTTTTATAAAAATATATATATTTTTTATTTTATTTATTTTTGGTACTGGGGATCGAACCCATAACCTTGTGCCTGCCAGGCAGGTGCTTACACCATTGAGCTAAATCTCTGGTCCTTACAAAATATATTTACATCTATATATAAAGCATAAAAAAATGCAATGAGGAAAATATGAAATGAAGGCTAATATCATCTAGATAACATCACTAATACTTCAGAAAAACAATATATGCTTACAGAAATTCATAAAGCACTCAAAATTCAAAATGACAAATGGTAAATTTCTTTTCCATTTCATAAATCACATATCTTGGAATCCTGGACTGATGAGTATATGAAAATCTAACTCAGGAGGACAACTAATCTGCCTTCTGGGGGACTGTGCGACTGGCGCGGACTCCAGGAAGAGAAACATGCACCTCCCGTACGCCTACCGGCGTGCAGGCTTAGAATCAAGGACAACCCCCCCACCCCCATCCCCCAAGGAACCTGCTGGTTCAGAGGTCTGGCTAAATTGATAGCAGCTAAGGAACATTAAACAACTAAATGCTAGTATTGTTTGGTTGATTTTGCAGGCCTGGAGCTGGCAGCCTGAGCATCTCTTTGGGAGATGACAGTAGGCAATGTAGCAGATATGGGGGATTCTCTTCTGTCTTGTCTTCGAGGCCCAATATGGTTCTCACTGTTTTGGTTTACTCTGATTATTATTATTATTATTATTTTGCTTTATTTTATATTCTGTTTTTGTTGGTTTTATTCTGTTTTGTTTTTGGTTCAATTCTACTACAACTGTTGGAACGGTCAGCTATTCTCAAGACAAGAAGATATACTATAGTAGTTATAGTTTCATAGTATCTTTCTTCGAAGTTCTGTACCAGTTCTGCTGCTTTGTTTTGATTGACTTTGTTCTGTTATGTCTTGTTGGATTTTACTACCTTAAAAAAAAAAAAAAAGAAAAGAAAAACTAACTCATTACTTAAATGGGTGTGTATATTGAAGATCCTTCTCCAAGAGTGGGAACTAATCCCAGTTTAATTCCACTTTCTGAGAATGGATTTCCAGTGTACTGTTCTTCAAAGACCTTCGTTCCACCTAGAAGTTTCCAGCATGTGGTCTGGCTGCTGAATAAGAAAATACACCCTCTGAAGAGATTCTTCAATCTGTTTTTTCCCCATCTACAGCTGGGATATCAAGAGGCCCACATGTACATTTGGAACTAACACTTTTGCCAATATAACTGTCTCTAAATCTGAGAAGGTCTCCTATGAATTTAACTCTATGCTAGTCCTGGACTAGCAGTCACATTTCTTTTCAAGGCACATTTGCTATATATGCTTAGTCAGGGGTTCTTTGGGTGTATGAGGCTGCACTAGAATAACATCCTAACACTGAATGGAGACATTCTCTTAGGCTGTATTTTAACTATCTCTGAAATCTTACTATAGGACTTTACTGTAGTGTTCTTGCTTTGATCTTTACCCTAAAACCAGATATCTCTAGTAGCATACTAGATTTTATCCCAGACCCACATTTTAAATTATTTTGTGAGTTATTTTCCCCACAAAAAAGAGGCTGAGTGTTTGCCAAACTTGCTGTGCTCAGAATCGGTTTTCTCTACATTCAGTCTCCAAATTGACTTGTCTTTTCTTGCATTCATGCAGTTTACCATAGTTTATCATACATAATATGCAGCTTTCATGGGTCAAATTACACCAGCAGCATTTTGCACAAATAGGTCTTTGTCCCTGTACAGCTATTTGTTAGGGATGTTTTCTACTTTCCAAAGTTACCAGAAACTGCAACTTGACCAAATACACTGTGGCTGCGTAGCACAGATCAGAGCAGTTTCCTGACAGTTTTATAGCTTCTGACATTTCTACAGGCTCCAGGTTTTTGTTCCATCTTGACTGCGCTTGACATGTTAGCCCTGTCCAGAGATTTTGTTTGCATGAATGTGACATACATAAGCTTTCCTTGACATTCATTCCTGCACATTTGCCACAAAATGTAGTTCTAGGACTAATGTTTTGGATTCCTTGGAGTTGAACAGGGTTTGTTCCTGCTTTTTCAGGGTGGGTCACTTTCTGATGGGCAAAACTCTACTCTTTCAGTTTCTCTGTCTGGCATGCTTTCTTTCCTAGGACAATGCTCCTCTCAAGCATGTAAGGATTCTCTGAACTCACTGAAACACTTTGCAACCTTCAGTTCTATCATGGAAGTAGTTTGGTTGCTATTTTGGACAAGCTCAACTACCTGAACCAGCAAATGACAATGTGGGTGAGTGTTAGGATCTGGCCCCAGCCATATGTCTCTGCATTGACAGTCAGATTTCTATCGCTGGTAAAAAATATACCTGACACCTGCAACTTAAAGGAGGACACGTTCATTTTGGCTCATGGTTTTGGAGCTTCCAGTCCATGGTTAGTCGGCTCCAAGACAGAAATATCATGGCACACCTCATGGCATCGGGGAAGCAGACACCAGGAGAAGAGCCTGAAATGAAGAGGCCAAGGACAAGGTATAGTTCCCAAGGTCATGCCTCCCAGACCCATTAAAACATACCCAGGAGTTTGCTTTACTATCCTCCCAGGTGTCTTTGAAGCCAGTCAAGTTGATGATCACCACAGTCTCCAAAGATGATGGAAAAGTTGATATGTAGGACTCTCTCTGGGTGGTCTAGTGTAGGCAAAAATCTTGAATGGTTTGGCTTCTCTTTAATTTACCTTTTCCCTGAATTCCTGATACTTAGAAAAGAAAGGAAATGGAAAGAAACACAATTATATTCCTTTCCTAGCTTCCCCTTTTACCATGTACTCTGCTAAGCTGTGGACATCTTCAGTTAACACATGAATGTTCAGACAGCGGCTGCTCTTTTTGGAAAGTTTCCTCCACTCCATTTGAGGCCAAATCCTTTGTCCATTCCAAGACCACCATGGAAGTATAGAGTAATTGCCAGTCATTTACCAGATCTCAGTTTAGTAGCCTCTCTCCTTATACAAAGTCCGAACAGAAAGGAACCACAAGTTACACAGACTCATACAACCTTAAGTCTTCCTCTTTAAAATTTATTCTCTCCTTTGTTTTACATACAGCTTATCTATTGAACAATCTGGGTCATTTGCATTGAAATGTCTTCTACAGTATATAACTCATTGCATATTTATATTATGATTAAACAGGTTGTTCCTGATCACCACGGTGAATAGAGAAGGCCTGATCAAACTCAAATTTGAGGTGTTTAAGGAGACCACACTTGGAGTTTGATTTTTCTTCCAGAAAGTGTGTTCTCTCACTTTCACTTTTTTTGATGTAATAGGTGTGTGGTGTTTAATCCATAAATTCATTGAGGGCTCAGAAATAGACATGTTCTAATTTGATCATGGTATTTATTCATTTGCATAGCTTTCATCATTTTTTAAGGGTCACCTAGTATTCTGTTCCCCATATAGAAAGATCAAAATACATTCCAGACTCTTAAAGTGAAAAATTGATTACCTCTCATCTTTACAATGCAATCCACTAGTTTTCTTCTTCTAAAATCCTTGAGAAATTTATGTGTAGAAACATAATTGATGGATTTAAATACATTTCAAGTCTTATCCATTCTGAAGCACAAGTTGGCTTTGCTTTGGCCAGTGTGAGTTGCTTCAAGCTGAATACTGGTCCTTCTGATACAGCTCTTGTGGCCATGTATATTTTTTCCTATTCTGGTATGTCTTCAATGAATTAGTCTCATGTTATACACCCCTGTTCCTAACCAGAAGTGGGTTATTTCTCCACAAAACCTTGGATTCTTTAAATAAAAAAGGTATATTGAGATCAAAATTGGGGAGTAGGAATGCCATTTCTATTATATTGGACATTGTTTCTAAGAATTCTCAATATGATTGAAAAATATTATATGAACCTTGAGAATTTACACCAATATTTCCATTCCAAGATGTGTAAAAGTTTTCTTAGTCTCTTTAATATCACCTCTTGTTTCACACTGAAAGTCTCTGTTGTCATGCTCACAGAGGACGAACTAAAATATCTCATAATTATTATTGTACTTTTTTCCACATTACAAACATATTTCTGTCAGAAATGTACAAGACAAATTACCCCTGCTAAAAAGGTTAAATGTTTTGCATATGCTACTGGTACTTTCACTTTTAATTGTTATACCTATAATATCAGGCTATATGGTATTTGTATTAACTTTCTGTCTTTTAAAACCCATATTTTGTCTTATTTTACAAATAACTCTGTATTCAATGGTTAATTCTATTCTGAGCTTAATTTCTTTTATAATTTCTGCTGTCCAAAGATTGTTCACTAGCGGATTCCTCAGGAAAGTCTTATGAAAATAATATTCCTTGAGTTCTTGGCTATTCGTAACAGCCCATCTTACAATAAGTTAAATTTTAAATTCTATTATAAATTAAATATTGTTTGACTGTTGGTGAGTTATGTGTGCATGCAAGTTAACACTGTTCTGGTTGCCTTAGATAATGTTATATTGTCTACTGGTTTATTTTTATTTTGCCATTTTTATAGTCATGCTAATTTTGCCTTTCAAATGGAGTCATTTCCAGAATTTTAAATTGCATTGGCTAGAACTTTCACACTGCCTTTAGTTAAAAAGTAATAGCAGACATCCCTTCTTACTGACTCCATTAGAATGTCTCGGTTTTTACCACCAAAACATACTTAGCTATTTGTTTGAAATTATTGTTATTAGTTTTATTTCCATTTCACTCAAAAATAATTGTTGGATTTTATAAAACAAGTTGGATTTTATAAAACTTAATAAAATTGTGAAGCTATTTTCTTTCATTTAACATCATAATATCATGAATACATTTGCTAATACATTTTCTGATGCTGAATCATTCTGGTATTCCTGAAATAGATATTATTTCATTAGGGGTTATGAGTTCTTAATATACTCTGGGTTTAAATGTTCACTTAAAGGGAGAGTTTGCATTAATATTTATATATGAGATGACACATCTGTATGCATATAATACTCTTACTTCCTGGTCTTGTCAGATTTTATTATCAGAGTTAATCTACCTTTATATTATTTAATACAAGTATTCCTTCTTTTTATATGGCCCTGGTCAGTTTAATACCACAGGGATTAATCGTTCCTTCAAAGTTCAGTAGCATAGAATTTCATTTTCCTTAAGTGATGGGGAAAGAACTCCTACAGAATAACCTTCACCTGTCTCACTGTGGGTGGGGAGAGAGGGTGGATGGAGTCTTGAAAAGATTTTTTTCCAATTGAGACCATTACTATCTGACTATTTATATTTCTCAAATATTTTTTCAACAAGAAAATGATGCATCTCATATTCATTTATTCTGTTTTCCTCCATGCATGCCAATTTTCCATTCCTAGCTTTGCTTATAAAAAATTGAATTTTATTTTCTCTCTCCATTTTTTCTCCTGTTCCATCTCTCTTTTTTCCTTGCTTAGAGTGGCCTGACACAGGATTTTCTCTGTCAAATTCATGTGGAGAATTCTTCCTTAGGAAACGAGAATTTAAGAGTGTCTATCAATGGGTTTTATTCTGTTTTGTTTGACTTTATTATATTTGATGGCATAGGCATCTATTTCAAAGAAAACAAGATATATTATAGTAACCATTTTGGATTTACTCTTATCTTCCTTGAAGTCCTTTATTACATTCATTGTTTTGTTTTTATTGGTTCTACTCTGTTCTGTTTGGTTTGGTTTTTACTATGTCTGAAGGCATCAGCAGCTATTTTGAAGACAACAAGAGGCATTATGGTAACTATTGTTGATCTCCTATTGTTTTGAAGTCCTGTGTCACTTACACTGGTTTATTTTGATTGGATTTATTCTGTTTTATTTTGCTTGGTTTTATTCTCTTTAAAGTAAAAATAAAAAAAAATAACTATCAAGCTTATTTCTAGACCACAAGGCAGGCCAATTCTAAGGCAACAAATATAAATCATGTCCTCCTCATCAGCAATTGCCTACGACTTCTGATTTAATCCGGGTTGTACCAAGAAAAGTATTGAGGCAAATGCACAATAATCACATGTGACAATTTTATTATAATTAAGCTCACACACCTAATGATCAGAACCAAGAAAACCAGCAAACACACCCCAAGCTCTCTGCGGAGCCTAGCCTGCTGCAGAGATAGTGTGATTTGTTATAGAGACTCTGTACCCTGATACTGGATTCAAACAAGGATTCAGACACATGTGCCTTGTCCTCCTCTTTCCCCTGCCTTTAAAGAAGTCTGGACGAATAATCTGGATTCCTGAAAATCATTTAGTCAGCTTCAGCAGGTGGATCGGGCAAGTTGGAGGGGTATAATCAGGACCTAGGGCTGGGGTCACGAGATCTTCCACATTCTTGGAGTCACTTCTTGGACGTATGCACTGGTGCAATGCTCTGCATGTGAGCCACAGGAAGCCATGTTGAACCACCTCATAGCTGTGATCGTAGCAGAACTTTACATCCCTCACATTCTCAGAATTGGACTTGAATACTTGGTCTTCCAGCTCACTTTAGTTCTGGAATCTTTCAAAGACATCTGAATCCCCCACAATCTTCTCATCTCAGGATCACCTCCAACAACTACATTCCACTGGCAGATGGAAACCGGGTTTTTAGGCCTGCTCAAAGAGACTCCTAATAAATTCATTTACACATGCTACTATTTTCCTATCTTCCAAATACTATCTTTGGTTTTAATATTTTTCTCTCCTTAAATTGCTACATTTTTATTTTAGTTATGTCTATTGTATCTGTAAGGTGCAAGTCCTGTATAGCAGTGGCTATTGTACCTCTCCCCACGACTCTTTTTTTTAAAAGCGGCGACCTTAGCAGTTTGGAGTTGGCCATAGTAGGAGTATGAATTGGCAAGTGCTGTAAATCAGGATTTAAGGTATTATTTTGTTGATTTTGTAGCCTTAGGAAAATGTTAGAGAAAATGATAGTACTGCAGATTAATCTTAAAACCATCCGTCCAGAGATAGGATTGGAGGACAAGCACACATATAAAACAGAGCAAGTATTTCTCCAGAGTAGCCATCTATCAATTACCCAGTTCAGCAAAAGAATTGTCCAGTTATTGCTGCACACCTGAAGTTCTAGGTACTCGTCACTGGATTACCTTTGTCTCACGCACATGTAACAGTAGCCCTGCAGAAGCTTCGCTCAGAGCCAGATGTCAAAGGCTCACCCAACACTACTAACTGTCTCTCCTGTTTTGTTTTCTGCTGTGCACATCAGCATCCTTACATTTTCCGCAACTACATTTTAAGCATAGTCTTTATCTCCTGTTATTTAGAGTGCTCTATTTAAAAAGAGCACGCTCCTTTCTATTTCTTTAGCTTTTTCTGGCAAGTTGCAATTTAATTGTTTCCTAGTCATAAGATGTGTCATCTGTGATTGCCTTCTTCTAGTCTGTAGCTGGTTATCTTTGTGGTTCACCATAAAGACAAGATTTTCAAATGCAGTGTGGGTTCTGAAAAGGCAGGCGTGGTCTGCCCAACTTGGAGTTTTGCATACATAGATATTAAGCATGTAGACATACACACAAAACTAAGAGTTACTCTACTTAGTTTTTCTGCAAATATTTCTGGGTTTGTTTATCTGGATCTCTGAGATCTGAGAACATCCCAAAATCCTTTTCTTTTATTTCTGACAGCTTTGCTCATGATGAATAAATATATTCATTGCCCATTTATGTTGCTGTTACTTTCCTTTCCATTTACTGCTTCTGACTTTTATCTACCTTTTTCTTCATTCTTCTTAATATGAATTTATCCCTAATTTGCTTTGCATTAGTTTTCCATAAAAACTGTAGGATTAATTTGCTTGATAATATTTCTCTGGTAGACATTTTGTCACTGGACTGTAATCTATAGGAGTGTGTCTTTTTTGTGTTAGTACATTTCCTGCTTATATTTACTGTCCTGAGATAGATTCGATTGACTCATTTTATGTGTTGGGATTTGCTGTTTTATACCCTAGAGTTCGGTGTATATCCTTGCTTTTCTGTCTGGATTCTCTGTCTTCAGTCACATAGATGAATTGAGAACTTTGCCTTGACTCCCTAGGTACTCTATGCTATCTCATGTAAGCTGGTCGTGTTCTCTCTACTCAGTAGAGGTGACAGGAGGCTATAGTTTACATTGACCTCCCATTCTTTCAGTTGGTCTCTCAACCATATGCAGAGAACTGGAGAGGTCGAATTTCACTAGATGATTCTTCTCCTTGCCAGGTTAGTGACTTTTATGCTGGTCCCCAATGAAGCAAAACCCTATCACTGTGATGGAATGAAGGTCAATGAAAAGTGGACCTCATCAGTCTTGCTTTATAGTGAAGCTGGCCTTTCCTTCCACCAACAGAGCCTACTCTCCGTGTTGTCCTCAGAAAAGACACGTTTTGGTGATTTTACTTTTGCTATGAAAGAGTCTCAGCACAGGTGTTACGCATAGACATACACACAAAACTAAGCGTTACTCTACTTAGTTTTTCTGCAAATATTTCTGGGTTTGTTTATCTGGATCTCTGAGATCTGAGAACACACTCCTATAGATTACAGTCCAGTGACAAAATGTCCACCAGAGAAATATTATCAAGCAAATTGATCCTACAGTTTTTATGGAAAACTAATGCAAAGCAAATTAGGGATAAATTCATATTAAGAAGAATGAAGAAAAAGGTAGATAAAAGTCAGAATGTCTTATGTAGATTAAACTACACAGGCTACCTTTACATGTTTTCCTCTCAAATAACCTGCTGTGGCCACAGTTTGATGGTCCCTGTAGGTTGTCTTAAATATCAAGACCACAGATGATGTTTCAAGACACATGACAATATATTTTCAACTGGCCACTTATTACCTAGGTGAAAACAATCCATTACAGTTAAAACTGTTTCTGTAATGACATAGGAACTTAAACTAAAATTTAGGTAAATTCAATCTAAGTTTAAATGAGCTAGAAAAAAAAATACCTGGAAAACTCAATAAAAGGAAAAGAAAACAAATGAACAAGCAAAGAAATAGGCTACTACTTCTATCCTTTTTTCATTTCATATACAGTAATACCTCAGTTCATGAACAGTTCTGTTGGAAATGATTCAGTTTGCGAACAGAAGTGTTGGACAAAATATAGCTTTTGTTCACAAACTTGGTATCAATTGGAGGAGCAGAACTGTGACCATCTTCCCCAGAATCATGGAACAAATTAAGCTTGTGAACCGAGGTACCACTGTATATACATACGTATACATGGAAAAATATATACATGTGAAAATACATACATATTTTTTATTTTGTGATATATATATCATATATACACACACTTATTTAAATAAGTATATGTGACTAACTATATATCACATATTTAATTACCACCCCTGTCAGGTTTCTTTACTAATTCATTGCTGAGACCTTGCCAGTGGGTAGCAGAAAAGCACTTTATCATCTTGGGACTCCAAAACCCTTCTTCAAGTTACTTACAAAAGGTAAACAAAAGCAACATGACTGCAGGGTGTAGCTCAGGAGTAAAGTGTTTGCCTAACAAGCACAAAGCTTGGAGTTGGATCTTTAGCACTACAAAAAATAATAACAACAAAACACAACAGCAAAACCTCGCCAACCAAACAGAAAACACACACACACACACACACAACACACACACACACACAAGTCCTTCCTTTCAGGCCATAACCAGAACTTGGTCACATGCTCAAATCTAATTTCAAAGGGATGATGGAGGATTTGCACTCTGGAATCAGAGTCACTGTATCAGTCCCAGTACACAGCCCTTGGCCAGCGTGTAGGTGGCCCTGTCATGGCATAAGACACCACAGGGATCCACCCACTGGCCGTACATTAAAGGACAGGCAAGAGAAGATTGGTGAACCCTGCCACTGTCATGGGTTTTTAAAAATCGAATATACGAGGAAGAGTTAATTCCCCTGATATACACGGCCTTATGTCACTGGATGACAACAGGTGACTTCCAAGGAGATGGATGATGAGACGCTTCCTTCATTGTGGGACCCTCACAGGGTGTACTTACACAACCTGAGAGGGCCACGATGTCACTAGGCAGTACGATTTGGGGGCCCTCGCCTCGTGTATGTGATTCAGCACTGATCAAACCACCAAGCTGGGCACACTGTGCACTCTATAAACACCTGCACGCTTTTCTAAAGAAGCGCTGAAAGAACATGAGAATATTCCCACTCAGGGTCAGCACCATGCGCCATCCCCATGATCTTGTGGTCACACATGTGGTAGGAGTAAATAACTGACCCGGGCCAGTGGATCATGCTTTGTCCCCTGATAGCAGAGGCATAGAATGAAGGGACCCGAGAGAGTAAGAGACAGGAGCCACATCAATGGGGCCCTGGAGACATCGATGACTCTGCGTGACTTCTCTGATGAGATCACCACACCATCCATGGAGATCGTTCTCTTTCTCTAGCTGCTTGACGAGGTGGTGGGTGAAGCTTCTGGAGAACCTCGGGGGTCTCTCAGGGTCCACTCTCTGCTTACACTCTGCACAATGGCCCGTTACAGCAGCGGCCTGTTAGAGGCAAGCTCCCCTGACAGACTGAGTGCTTTGTGACCTCCATGCCTCAATCACGCCTTTTTATTTTCTGCATCCCAAGGCTTGCCTCTCCCAGGACTAGCCGATTTGCAGAAAGACTACCTGATTCACCAGGGAGCAAGCCTTTCAAAGTAAAGGCGTTCAGACCCTTGTACTCCCAGTGGATTCTCATGCCCTCTCCGTTACTTCCCTGTCCTAATCGACCTCAGAGCTTGGGCTCAGCACACCAGGGTTACTTGCCGCCCTCCAAAGCCTGAAATTAGTGAACCCAGTCAATTGCAAATCTGCTGAGCCTACTCCGCTTGCCACCCACACAGCTGTCCCATGAAGAGCGAGCACCCGAAAGCCTTAGAGCCACATTTTCCCCTGATCCCGCTGCCTCTTGACTGACTCAGTGCTTCCCTGTGTACCAGGTGTGCTGCTGCTTGCTCCCTTCTCTTGAGATCCGTGAATATCAAACTGTCTTTTCAACCACTCAATCTCTTGGCCTCACCATAACTGAACAATAGTGATGCTCACATTATTTTAACACACTCCCAAATTCTGGTATCAGACCTGCTCAGCAAGGTCCCCCTGTGCAAGGAGATGGGTAAAAGACCAAGGCCAGAGAAAGCTTCCCCATGGGTAGAACTTGAAGCAATACATCTAGGGTCCCTTTTGTTTAGGAAAAAAAGATGGCCTGGGCTATGGGCTGGGAAGGATTTCAAGACATGCTGCACTGGGTTCAACGGCTACTCCAGTTCTTGGGAAGAACAAGATGGGAAGCCTGTGGGAAGGATGTCAGGAGATGAGGTGTGTGCATACACATGGCAGAAACAATACAGCATTGATTCCATAAGCGTCTGACTTAATGATGGTCAAATGTAGGATTTTTAAATTTTGCAGTGGTGCAAAGGCAATATGCATTCAGATTTGTGAATTGGATATTTTGCCAAGCTAATGATATGCAGCATGTACTGTCTCCTATATTGGGGTCAATATTATAGAAATTAATACAGACTCAGAGAACAAATGGGCCCTCAAGAGAAAGTCAGCACAGAAAAATGAAGACATCGGAACAGTGGTGAGAGGTCCACATGATGAAGGCTAAGGCGTCAAGATGAAGATATCATGCCCAGGCCTACAAGTCGCCCTAAAGGACCAACATTAACAACTGGTACCCGGCAGGGTAGTGTGTTGTGAGGCTAAGGTGGATGGAGGGTGTCCTCACCCCCAACATGGGCAGGAGGAGACTCAGTGACCCTCCCTGAACCCACAGTCGTGTCCTCAGGAAAGGCAAGAATGTTTCAGTGGTTTCTTTTAGAAATGAAGGCACAACCTTCCTGGCATCCCAGCTACTTGGGAGGCTGAGACAGTGGGATGGCAGGTTGGCAGCTAGTCTGGATTAGCTAGCGAGACCCTGTCTCAAAATTAAATCTGGAAAGTGCTGGGAATATATAGCTCGTCAAGCCTGGGGTACAATCCTGAGTACTGACAAAGGAAAAAAAATGAGTCATTTGTTATCTGATTATAAATGCCTAAATATAACTTTTCCCCCACTTTAGGTGGATTGGAATGACATGTTTTGTTAAACTTCATGGCAACTATCCAAGGCGTCACACAGATGATTCTGAACCATACTTCATTTACACGCTTCAGAATACATTTCTTTACATCTAAATGACAAGCAACCCTATAAAATGTATTTCTTAACTATGCCTTATGAAGTTTTTCAGTTCCGTCTAGATATATTCAATCATTTTTGCCATAAGAAAACAAAAGGTCCATAAATGTGCAATGAAATTAGATTTTTCAAACAACCACATTACCTATGAAAACCAAAGAGATGATTTGAACCTAAAATTACTGTCACGATAACTTGATGATGTGAGCCAATTTGGGGGAAGAAAAGCAGTTTGGATAAGAGAAGGTGTTCAGTGGCAAAAGAGCTAATTTAAGAATTTTAAAGCTACAGAGATATTAAACAGCTAGCAGTCGGCAGGGGACGGGAGATTGTAGAAATGAATGGGTTCATCAGCCACAGGGGATTTTTTAGGGCAGAAAAACTACTCCACGTGACATTATAATCATGAATAACGCGATGACACTCTGTGTGTTTGGCAAAACTCACAGAGTTTTACAACATAGAAAGTGAATCTAAATGAAAACTAGGAGCTTTAGTTAAAAATAATAACTGAAAAATAGGGGTTCATCAATCGTAGCAAATAGACCATACTAAAGTAGGAAGTTAGTAAGACAGGAAGCTCATTGGATGGTAAGGATGTGGCTCTCCATCCTGTCTGCTCAGTTGCCCTCTAAACCTAAAGCTGCTCTAAGAAATAAAGGCTATTAGTTTGAAGCATTAGCTTGGTCAAATTCAGAAAATGAAATGCTTACAATGATAGAAACATATAATGCATGCTTCCACCCGTGCATCGCTAAAATATTTTAAATTAATGATAGCATTGCTCAGTGTGCACCAAATACAGTTTTGAGTTGAACAGTCCAACAGCTCCAGAGACACATAGCTTTCCACACTATAAGAAGTGTGTGTTGCAGATAGCTGCAGATAGTTTTTTAAGTTAAAAAACCTACCTGACGGGCTCTTATGATACTGGAAAGGGCTCCTACGTCTCTGCTTAGCTCTTTACACCTCAGCTCTTTTGGGTAACACTGGCATCATCCTCATCATCTACTGTGGGTTTGCAAAGAGCACATGACTTGCAACAAAACTCACTCTGCATAAATCTATTAGAGAGCTTTGTGGTGTGGCAAGGCAGGGAATCAGGGCAGTGTGACCCCGCTTTAGAGCCTCAGCCTCATCCTTGGTTTAGCTCTCTCAGGGAATCTATGCATTTTACAGGGGACTGTGGGAAGCCGGTGGAGACCTGCAGTAGCTTTCTCCGGCTCTGCTCCGGCGGAGTCAGCGCAGCGCATCCTAATTGCGCCCCCAGCTGCTGATAGCTGAACGACAGGTCAGAGCTCCAGCCCCCAAGCCTTTCCCATAGACCCTGCGAGTCTCCTTCAAGCCCATTAACTCTGAATGTGGTCTCCACCAACAAGGGTCCCCATTGTTCATCCGCAGCTGAATTCCGTGAAATGCTGGTTTTGAATGTTTTCAGGAAAAAAAAAAAAATTCTTCCCAAGCTGTGAAGAGTTGGCAAAAGGCTGATGAATGGGGCTGGAGTTGAAACAATGCTCTTTGCAGTGGCTGAGGAATTGGGGAAAAGAAGAAGGAACTAAAAACGCCGATATTGGCCAAGACCCATGACTCCAACCAAGCCCAATAAAACAACCTGAGCGGCCAGGGAAAGGAACGCACATGTTGGTTGCAAAGGACTCATGGACCATTTAAAGATGAAAGCACTTAGCTGTTCTTCACAGAAGAACCAGGAAAAGGAAGACTGCACAGTGGGCTGGACTCTAGCAGAGAGGTCGTTCTTGTGGGCTGGCGATCAAGCCTGAGGGAGTTGTTTCACAAGAATGGGAACAGTTTTCCTGACTGTCCTTGAGTTAAACCTGCAGCTCCCTGCCGGAATGTCTCTCTGCGCCTTCTCCAACACACTTAATTTCCTTAAAAGGTTTAGTTGCTATCTCTCGGTTTTTCTTCCCAAGTTTCCCCGATCTGTTCAGCCCCTTGTGTTCCAACCCCTTTGGGGATTTAGAGACCTTTTGAATGATTTATCGTCAATGTTCACCAAAAACCAACTTTCGACTGACCTTCCAACCTCTTATTTCAAGTAGAAAATAGGAAGCCATCAACCTATCCCTCCTTCATGCTCATATTACATGAATTATTGACATGATCTATATTCTGGATACAAATGTCTCAATCTGATTCATGGCTAAGCTCTTGTTTTTCTACTTCCTTAGCTCTCTCTCTTTTTCACTATCAATTTTTCTCATTCCTGGAACCTTCCTCCAAGATCACAAATAAACCCCTTTTCCTCAGTTTAAGTCATCACAAACACACACACACACACACACACACACACACACAGAGTAGTCTGTATGACCCTATACACTCATTCTATTTCCTAACATTTTTTGGACCTATTTGTACTACTCTTCAAGAGAACTGCGAACTTACTTTTGAATTCATACTTTTAAATTGAATTCCATTTGACCCCTAAGAAGTATTAACAAGTACTTTAATGATAGAAAATTCCAGAAAATAATAATTGCATAGACATACACCCAAGTCACTTGAACTCTGAACAAAGTCAGCGGCCGAGGGTAGAAATTTTTAAGAAAACAGTAGGAAGAGTCATCAGGTCTCGGTAGAAAAGCAAAGCACCGTGGGATTAGATGGGCTGGGCTGGCATTGCGGTACAGGCTGAGCTCAGTGGCTGACAAAATGCATTCTTCCATGAGCTTCTAGCAAAAGCAAACTTTAAGCCAAGGCAAGAAATATTATCAGAGGGACAGAGACTATTTTCTCATTTTTGTTTTGAGTCCCTGCTTTCACAACTTCCATGTTCAAAGTCACAGAGAACCATGGACCTTTTCATCCACCGGCTAAGTCTGAGTCATAAGAACCATTTGCTGTGCAGTGAGGAACAGCCACTTCCTGAATCTCGATTGTGCATCAGGAATTAATATAAAAATCCATCTGCACAAAATTAATACAAACACGCAGTGCAATTCATTCATTCAACAAATATTTATTGAGCCTACTGATACTAGCCTGGGGACACAGCAGTGAGCAAAACACATCAAGTCCTTTTCAACTTGAGGGCAGACTTGTGTTGGGGAAAAGACTATAAACCAAAATGTATTTCAGATTGTAGATTTTGGAAGGTTTGCATTTGCGTAACGAGACATCTTGGGGATAAGGTCTGAATATAAATACGAAATCCACAAGGGAGACTAACAGTGATCAAGATGTGATATGTATCTGTACCCCAAGACAAACAGAATTATTATGTATCACAAGCATATATTAAAGAAATACGAAATTCACATATGGCTTGTAACATAGACAGAAGGTAAATTTATAAATATATTCAGTATGCCTGCATTGTTATTTTTAAGACAGGGTCTCATTAAACTGTGCATGCTGGCCTGGAACTTCTCAAATCGTCCTGCCCCAGCCTCCTGGGTGGTTGGGATTACAGGTGTACAATATCTGTGCTTGTGTTTTGGCCACACACAATCACTTACTTGGGCCAGCTGGGACGGAACCATCCACTTGTTTGTGTCAGTACTCCAAGTTTCTGATTTCAAATCATATTAGATTTTAAATTTTGGGATTAGGGATCACAACCTACATAAGTGGAGACCAGCAAAGGCTGTACAGAAAGTTTCTGGTGGCTACTCTGAGGAAGGAGGACAGAGTCATATCCTGATTCTCAGGGCTGGTATAGTTGTTAGATGACACAGATCTCATCGTCAACAAGTAGATGCTGTCTTAGGACCAGATGGAACAAAACACCCTATTGAAATTCAGCACGGGACCAACTAACAACTGAAAATTGAAGAAAACACAGGGACAGTCAATGACTAGAAGTGACACTTGGCCCCCTGCCATGAATCTATAACAGCCTAGCATTTCTGATGCCATCCAGGGAAGAGAGGAAAGGGGGAAAGAAACGATCTAATTGGCCGGAAATGAATTAGTTTTCCTAGAATTTTGCTACAGCCTAATTATTTTCTATCTGGCAGCATGAAGATTCAAAATTGACTTTATTATAATTTTTCTTTGCTTTTCTTGTCTTTGTTTTTGCTTTTGGTACTGGGAATCAAACTAAGGATCCCGTGCTTGCCAGGCTGGCTCTGTGACACTGAGTTATATCCCCAGCTCTACTTTATTTAAAATTATAAAGAAATAGAAAAAAAATGACTGAGATTTTTATGTTTATTTAAAATGTTGGACTCACTAAACTTTTTAAAAGTTGTGGTGATATCATGATTAACAAAAGTAACTATAATAACACCAATGTTAAGAATGGAAAAAACTACAGAAGCATGTGAGTCCTGATTTAGGTTAAAAAAGAAGCAGCAGCCATTAAGGTACTGAGCAGGCAAAGTATTTACTTAACTGTTTGCTTCAGAAATGAGAAATTTCCAAAGAGGACTTCCAGGAAGTGGAGGGTGTTTGCTAAGGGGCCCTGCCCTCAGGTTGACTTCACAGACATCATTTTCCACAAACTGTGGCTCTACCTGTCTGCAAAGGGCCTGGTAATACCAGGTAATATAAGAGAACATTTAGCAGGAACACCAGCTACCCTTGCATGCTTTCTATTTACTTTTTAAGTAGACTAGACTAGAAGACAACAATGGCAAAAAATAAGATGTGTGTCAGCTTCCTTTGCTGTGACATAACACCTGAAGAAAACAATTTAAAAGGAGAAAGGATTTATTTTGGTTCATGATTTCAGAGGCTTCAGTCCATGGTAAGCTGGATTCCTTGCCCTTTAGTTAGTGGCAAGGCAGAAATATCACCGCAAAAGGCTGTGGTGAAGGAAAGCTGTTCAACTAATGGAGGCTATGAGGGAACACACACACACACATACACACACACAGAGAGACAGACAGACAGACTTAGAGACAGACAGAGAAATAGAGAAGCATTAATTCCCAAGGGTATCCTCTCAGCATACATACCCTTCAATCAGTCTCTATTTCTTAATTTCTGCCACTTTCCAATAGCCTATCAAATTATGAGCCCATTGTGGAGTAATCCACTGACAAGGTCAAAGTCCTCATCCTCCACTGATTCCCTAAAGGTCCCCCTTCTAAACACTACTAACTTGGTGACAAACCCCTCCACATATGAGACTTTAGAAGACATTTCAGATTCAAACCATATCAACAGCAAGATTATTTAGGGTCAGCTTCTGTGAAGGTCAGAGGTTTTTGACCTTTGGAGATGGAAGAAAACTTGAGCTTACTAAGTTCATTTGTCTTGTTTATCAAGGAAAAGCAGTTTTTAATGACTGGCCCCAGATTTGTGTTCCTTCCTAGCAAGACATAGAGGTGGGGCCTCCGCTCTTAAGCTGGAAGTCTGGCCAACATTGCCTTTCCTAATCTTATGCCTTTTGTACTGCTAATCACCTAATTACCACACAGTAAATGATGCCTTGCTCCATGCAAATAAATATGTAGCCTGAATTAGAATCAAGGTAATCACAAACTGCCTCTAATTTTCCAACAAAACGTGTGACTGCTGAAATAAAAAATTTTTTTCAGCTCTTCCTCAGCTCTGAAAAATGCTGATATGGGTACAGACCCTTTCTATTTCTATATTCTTAGGATGGTTTCTCTTCAATAAGTTTGCATAGTGTGAGAAATACGGATTCCAATCCAATTCAAGCAGAAAAAATTGAAAACAGAAAAAATACAAAGCTTGAGAATCTGAGCATTCTAATGTGCCCTCTCCCTAGTCTTAACAAAATTAAGTATCTTCTCCCATATGTCTGCTCTACGATGTAAATTTTTTGAAGACAAGCCTCATTTTTAAAAAGGCCATTATTTGTTTCGTTGGCTGGGTAAAAGCAAAATTTTAAATGGACAAATCCATTCCAAGTTTCAAATAGCAGTCAGGCTTCCCTTCGCATCGTTTTTATAGATACACTAGTGTGTATTCATTGATCAATTCACATTTTTGTCTCTGCTATTCTCTCAGCAAGTTCTGCCATTTTAAAGTCCTACATTCTCTGTTTACAGTGACTATGTTCTGTCTAGTGTCCATAATAGTTTCCATTTCTCCCCTTCTCCAGGACCTGCCTGCCCTTAGAGCTTTCCCTGTTTCCTCCTCTTTCAGGGTCTGTGCAATTTCCAAAAATACCATCCAACAGATTACTTACTTTCTGTCTTGTGGTGTTTTGGGGCTAGAAGACCAAGAAATGTGCCTGCCAACTGTAAATCACCAGCAGGTATTGTAAGAATCACCATTTGGGAGGAGAGGGCACAAAGAGATGAGGACCTTCTTCATCCTGACTATTCAACAACATTTACAAATGGCAAATAACCTAACAATTCTAATAGGAATCCCCTTGATAAAACTGTCTGAATACCTTAATGGCTGCCACTTCTTTTTAAACCTAAATCAGGTCTCACATGCTTCTGTAGTTTTTTCCATTCTTAATATTGGTGTTATTTATTATAGTTACTTTTGTTAATCATGATATCACCAAGACTTTTAAAAAGTTTAGTGAGTCCAGCATTTTAAATAAAAATAAAAACAAAAATCTCAGTCATTTTTTTCTATTTCTTTATAATTTTAAATGAAGTAGAGCTGGTGATATAGCTCAGTGGCATAGCACCTGCCTGGCAAGCACAGGATCCTTAGTTTGATTCCCAGCACCAAAAGCAAAAACAAAAACAAAATGTACAGCAATCTAAGCTTTCTAAAGTGATATTTTCTTTTCTTTTCTTTTCTTTTCTTTTTTTTTTTTTTTTGCTGCACCGGGGATTGAACTCACAACCTTACGCCTGTCAGACAGGCGCTTAAGTCACTGAACCAAACTCCCGGCCCTAGTTTTTTGAGGCAGGGTCGCACTGTGTAGCTCAGGCCGGCCTTGCACTCACGTTGTAGCCCAAGCAGGCCTCGAACTCACAAAGCTCTGCCTACCTCAGCCTCCCAAGTGCTGGGATTAAAGGCGTGCGCCACCACGCCCAGCTTAAAGTGATATTTTCTAATGCACTACAGTGTGCTATGGTTTCATGAACTGCAGAAATAGCCCGGTGGAGAGGCACAGTGGAGGAAATCTCAACCCACGGCAGCCAGGAAGTGAAGGAAGGAAGCAGGAGCCAGGGACAAGAACACACCCTTCCGGGTTTCAGACCCAGTGATCCAGTTCCAATCAGCCTTTGCCTCCTAATCCTAACAGCACATTCAGCTATGAACTCATCAATGGAGAAATCCACTGGTGAGTACAACACCATGATTTAGTCACCTTCCAAACACATGAGATTTTAGATCTAATCCATGACATTCCCCAAAGCCCATGTGTTAAATGCTTGGCTCCTACCATGGTGGTACTGTGGTACTGGGAGGTGGTGAGACTTTTAAAAGTTGAAGCCAAGTGGTCACTGGGGACATGTCCTTAAAGGGGATATTGGGGCCCTGGCCTCTTCTTGTCTCTTTCTTTTGCTTCCTGGCTGCTGGGAGGTCAGCAGCATTGTGTCATGAGTGGCACTCTCCATGTTGTGCTGCTCTGCCACAGGCCCAAAGCAACAAGTTCAATCCACAGGCCAGAACCTCCAAAACCACAAGCTAAAATGAGCCTTTCCACTTATAAGTTGACCTAACTCAGGGATTGGCCATAGCAATGCAAATGGGACTTACCACACAATGGTTAGAGATCTTCATTGCAAGAAATCATCTCTACTGTTCCACACGTAGTAATGAAAAAGCAATTTTTATCTAGCTTATTTTAAAAGGCAGAAAAAAGAAACTAAGAAAACTGTGCATGAAAATTCCTAGCTAACGTTTCTAAAATGCCCAAATTTTTGTGCTTCTCTAGTTGTTACTGAACTACAGTTATTTTATCAATCCAGGAACGTATTTCATCTTTACCCACAACTGTTAAGGAGAACACCTTCACTTACACATGCAGCAGGATAACTTTCCCAGAGATTAATCTGTAAGCCCCTCTCCATTTCTACCCCCGTGGTTATCATCTTTCGTGTTGTAAGGGTGTTGCTGGCTCTTTCTCATCTCAGAGATGCTAGGTAGAAGAATTCAGACATTGCATGAGGTCAGGGTGTCCTGCCTTTCCATTGCACGAGTGTGAGCTTGCTGGAAAATAGTGTGAGTTGCTCTAACATTTAGGAAGAGAGGAGTGTTGAGTATTTCAAGAGGAACTATAACAGTAGCTCCAAGATTCAAGGCAGGCAGGTAGAGGTCTGAGAATCCCACTGTGAGGAGATAAGATGTTACTTAAAAGGATCATCAGACACCTGGATGAGAAGGTATCCTGTAGGTCAGGGGACTTCTTGGAGGTCATCAACATGATTCACTACACCCAGATCCACTTGTGTTTGACATTAAAGCCTGTGACTGACAGTACAGCCCTGGACATGGCAGAGTTCAGAGTTCCAGTTGGGAATCACCGGAGCTTTTTCTTCTGGGGCCAGAAGGCTCAGGTACTGATGATGGGAGAGAAGCAGGCAACAAGAACAGACTTAAATTATTTTATAGAAACCACCAGGGCAAAGCTCCTGCTGTGGAAGTGATCCTATGCAGACATTCATTCATACCCATCCTGTCCACAACAGTGAACACCAGGCTACAAAATGGATAAGTTCGATGGTACCCACCATCCTTCAGGCCCCAGATGATGGCTATTTTCTGGTAGGCTAAGCAGTGTTCAAATCTCCCTACAACAAATACCTCTTGCATTGGTTTCTGAAACGAATAAAATCAGACAAAACTTTCTTGTTTTGCATCTGGAAGCAGAAAGATGGCTGAAGATACCATGTTAAATATGTCTAGAGATTGGCAAACTTTAGAATTCTGTTCTGTGTCTCTTACTTCTGGGTGATAAATCAACAGACACACAGAATTGGGGGAAATGCTTCCATCTTAGTTTGCAACGCTCCCTGTATACTCAGGCTCCTTGTGGCCTCAGGGACAATCTGGGAAGCAAACCTGGGAAGCTTTCTATTCATGCACCTTGACGGATTTTGGCAGGAATTACGATCTCCCGTCCCCCAAAAAAGGAAATGATAGAGAGCCTGGGTGATTGTCATACCAGAATACCTGCCCTTCCCTGAAAGAAACACATTCCATCATCGCTCTGGTGTTGGATTCTCTCCTCTGTATTGATAGAGTCACTCAGCCTCCCACCGAGTTACTCAGTCTCAAGAGATTGCATTACCAAACCACCTCCAGATTCTAGATTGCCCTTATGAAACCCAATATGTTACTATTTGCATTCTACTATGCTATCAAAGATGAGCCCAGCAGAGGGGAAGAGTTTGGTGGCTCGGCTCACAAAAGCATGTCTGTTTATCAGGAAGCAAACAGAAAGAGATCTCAGCCCACAGATGGATGGTCGGTAGAGTGTAGGGCTGGCCACCCGCCTAGGATGCTGAGATAGGACTGACACATGCCCAGCACTCTCTGTCACCAGATCTCAGGATGTCAGCGAGGGACAGCCGGCCAAGGCTGCCCTGCGGGAGTCCATGCTTGTAAGATGTGCCAAAGACAGGATCAAAGAGCAAATGGATATGTTTCGCTGTCAACAAGTCACTTAGTCCTGTACTGGTGAAAGCCTCATGGGTGACATACATAATGCACTTTAAACCACGTTATAAACGAATGACATAATATCCTTGGCCTATGTACAGTTTCCAAGTTTTGTTACTAGTGACAAAAAACAAAACTAAGAATGGTCAATACTGTAGTGCTGGTAACATCTGTAGCCCCTTTGTCTCAAATGTTCACATAACTACTTTCCGGGAAACACGGCTTTCACGAGCAAGAATTAAAAACAAAAATACAGGTGAGAGACACAGTACAAAATTCTAAAGTTTGCCAGTCTCTAGATATATTTAACATAGTATCTTTGCCTTTTTTTCTGCCTCCAGATGCAACACAAGGAAGTTTTGTCTGATTTTTGTGTGTGTGTGTGTGTGTGTGTGTGTGTGTGTGTGTTTCAGACAACCAACATGAGAGGTATCATTGAAGGCAGATTTTAAAAAGGCCCTGTATGTTGGTATTCTGAACTCCGGAGTATATGAATATGCTGCGATGTTTTCTCATTGGTTCTGTTGTGTCATGTGTCACTTTGCATGCTAGAACAGGGCAATTATCTGAGTGGGCTGAGCTAACCACATGAGTTCTTTAGAGGACATTCTGTAGCAGGTGGCAGAAGAAAAAAATGAAAAGATTGATAGCACCAGGAAGACATGATTCTCTGTTGGCATCTTAAAGCTTCTAAGAGGCCATGTGAACATAATCTAGCATCCTTGAGAAACTGAGAGGTCCCAGAATGACAGCCAGCAGGGAACTGGGGACTTCCATGCCCTGAAATCACAAGATAATGGACTCGAGCAATGATCTACTTGGGCACTTTTCTAGTTGCCTTCTGGTAAGAACCTGCCCAGCCAACACCTTCTGTTATCCCTTGCAAGAACTTAAACAGTACAGCCAGGTGAGCTCCCTGACTTCTGACCCACTGAATCCTGTGACCTATTCAGTGGGTGATGTTTAAAGCTACTGTTTGTGTTGATTTTCTATGCAGCAATGGGATACTAATAAAATACAAGCCAGGAGAACAAGATGCAGGAAATCACTTCCTTTTTCAATTTCTTTAGCCACCTGGCTTTTTTCTCTTTCTCTCCCTATATGAACAAGAAAGGCTTTCTTCTAGTCCAGCATGCTTGCCATGATCAAGCATGTGGACCAGATTCAATTCACTGTCTGTTTTCACAAATAAAGTTTTATTAGAACATAACTGTGTCTGTTCATGTGCCTATTATCATGGCTCCTTTCCCATTACAATGATAGAGTTGAGTTCTAGCCCAGAGACCACACAGTTCACAAAGTTGAAAGTAGTTACTCCATGGCTTTTTACAGAGAAACCATCTTGATCCTGGTCTACACCTTAGAGAAGATTGGGTTCTTCAGAGGATACCACTCTGGTTTACATGCACAGCTAGACCAAACTGAGTTTTTACCGCCTTCCAGGTGACACATAACACTCTCAAACTTATTTCAGCATACACAATCCTAGGAAAGTGGGGGAGTCCATCTCCTGCTTCACGCACTTACTTTTTTGTGTTTATTCTTAGATTCTATTATTATAAATGTTATGAACCGTATGGTTGTTCTGTATTCTAGCCTTTGTTTTCACTGACCCACTTCATTAACTCGGATGATCAGTGCTGGAGGAGTGCAGGACTGACTAGGGGAATTAGTGAGTCTTTACAAATGTTGTCTGTAGGAACAGTGGGTGTCAGCATAGTCCTTCACGGAGATGCCAATCACAAAGCCAACTCAAAGACCAGTGCAAATGTCATTCTGCCTGGGGTGACATGTTCATTTTTCAGAAACAGCTTGATAGCAACTCACACTTCAACACATAATAAAGGATCCCCGCGTATCACTGGGTGGTAGCCATGCCTGATGTGTGGAAAGAAAATGTGGCAGAAATTCCCAGGAGCCTCACCAAGAGCTCGAACTTGTTAACCCCCATCCTTTGCGACAATATTTCCAGTTTTGCAACAACAACAGCAAAATATTTGAACAATATTACTGCACAGAAATAAAAACTGGGTTTTCATGAAGTGATTTTCATGTGAGTGCTGCCTAGGGGGAAATTCATGAATTTCTGTTCTATTACTTTAAAAAGGGATAAGAGATTAAGTGGGTGTTTCACTTGTAGGGTCTTCCTCCCCCCAAACTCATAAACCCAGTCTAGTTATGAGACAAACAAACATCAACAAATTGGAATTAATTCTATAAAATACCTGAACAGTAATTCTAAAAACTACCAAAGTAAAAGAAAATTGGGAAAATCTGAGAAATTGCCACTGTCAAGAGGATCCTAAGGAGACAGGATGCTTAAATATACTGTGCTACCTTGAACTAGAAAAGGCGTGTCAGGTAAAAAGTAAGGAAATATGAAAAAGTAAAAAATCTAAAATATGAAAGTTTAGACATCAGTTAATAAAGGTATTTTAATACTGGTTTATTCATGGTGGCAAATACACTAAGTTGGTGTAAGATAGCACAAAGAGTGCAAACAGAATATGATATACAAAGATAAAAGGGATTTCTCTTTTACAATTATCTGGTAAACCTAAAATTTTCCTACAATAAAGAGCTTATTTAAAAATAAGCATTGCAAGTGTGTATGTGTGTGTTTGTGTGTGTGTGTGTGAGAGAGAGAGAGAGAGACAGAGAGAGAGACAGAGAGAGATGGAGACAGAGAGACAGAGACACATAAAGAGAAGACAGACCGAGAGAGAATGAGAATTTATGGAAAATCTTACAGGATATATAACAAATGGGTGATGTTGTTTACCTTTGGAGAAGAAAATAGTACTAAGGCTAGGAAAAATTGAAAGCGAGAAGAGACTCATCCATTTCACCCTGTGGAATTCTGTGATATTTACATATTTTATAGTGATGAAGTGACTATATATGAATTCTATAGCTAACAAAACAACATTAGTACACTTATTATGGTCCTGTCACCAATTTGTGATGAATTCATTTGTAATTTTGACATGAAAAACTTTGAATTAAATTTGTAATCTCATATACAGATCTAAAGAGATCTTAAAAAGTAAGATCATGATATACTTTGAAGTCCCTGCTTCATTCATTCATAACTTTTGCTTTATCTCATCACAATGAATATTACTAAGGATGGGGTGATTTTTCTTTAAAGTGGTAGATGACTTTAAACAAGAAAATGATGATTTGTGGAATAACATATTGGGCTCCTGCCAATTCCATTTTCATGGAGATGGACAGAGTTGTTCAGAATAAAAGTTTTACCATCATTATCCTTTGATGACTTCAAGTCTTTCCTGATTCATGCATGCCAAAATAGACTGATTCTAAGTCAAAATCGTTCTAAACAGCAGCATTCAGCTCTCAGGTCAAATTCAAACAGTGTACATATTTATTTCCTGAAAACTTTGATGCTTCAAATAGTTGTGAGAAATGATTAAAGGAAGAAATTTGGGTGGAAGTTAAGTTTACTATACTTCACTGCATTTGTTTTCTGTTTTTTTTTGTTTTTGTTTTTGTTTTTGTTTTCTTTTCTTTTCTGTGATCAAATACCTCAGGAGAAAAGGTTTGTTTTGGCTCTTGGTTTCAGAAGAGTCAGTCCATAGTTGGCCAGCTCCATTGCTTTAGGCCCATGACAAGGCAGAAACTTAATGGCAGAAAGGCATGGTGGAGGAAAATGGATCCAGGGAAGGTGAGAAAGTACCAGTGAGGTATGGTCCAAGGACAAGATTCAGTCCAGCATCTCATGCCCTCATGATCCATTCCCTTCAACTACACCCAGTGTAACTGGAAATTCAGCAGGAACTCATCAGTCATCACTGAGGAGGTTTACACTCTCCTGACCCAATTACTTTATGCAAGCCCGTCACGGACGTGTTAGATCTAAACTGTAAGAATTGGTTGATGGAAAAATCTACTTGCTTAGACTGGCATTAAGCCAGTGGAATAAAATCCTAAGAGGTTACAATTCTATTAATGGTGGAACTAGGTGGATGTGAAAGCCCAGTAAAATTTGGGTCTTTTAACATTGCTCAGCTATACTTACTGTAATTAAGTATAATTACACGATGTCAAAGACTAAGCATGAAAAAAAGTGGAGCATAAAATATCAATCATAATTTCAAGTTGAAATCATACTATTTGGTCTATGGGATTAAATAAAATAATAATTTCAATGGTTTCTTCTTTAATGTAGCCAACTTTTGAAATTATGTAGGTACCTAAAATTTAGGCTTATGTCATAATTCTAATATAGAAAAATGACTCAGAAGAACCACTGAAAATTTCCAAGTATCATTTCAAGCATTGTTTCAAGTTTTCATAGAAAACATTACAATACAACATAGGAAATGTATTAGAAGCCTAGTTATTCCTATGTAAATGTCAGAATTCTATGTAAAATTATCCTAAATTATCCTAAATATTTCAGCATGTTAATGTGGGGTTTGCACTTCATTTAAAAGAATGATAGTGCTTTAAAAAAAGAGAATTGTTTCCACTCCAGTTTCTCTAAGATCTCCATCTGTTGTAGTGATTGATACCTTTGGGATTTGCTTGGGGGAACTGGTGAAACACATTTCCAAATAGATTTGGGAGGGTCACGGAGTTAGGATCCCTGGTCCCTTTGTCTCTGGCAAGGTTCCTCTTCTCTACTTCCTAACCTCCATGAACTAAGCAGCTTTGCTCTGCCATATCCTTCCACCATTATGTTTCTGCCTTGGAGCAGATTAGTCCTCTTCTCCTTCAAATTGTGGGTATTGAGTATTGTGTCCACCATCTTTTCAGTTGCTGGGGAGAATTCATGTGCCTTCTTCTTCAAGGGAGTGCCTGATAATAAGACAGGCTGAGCATCAAGACTCCAAAAGTCTAACATCTAAAAGGCTCCAAAAGAGGAAACTTTTTGTGCATGTACATAATTTCCCAAGTGAGTACTTCTACACCTGACCTCAGGTAACAGGTCCTAGTCAAAAGGCTGGAGCACTAAAATAGTGCATAAAATTACCTTCAGCCTATGTGTATAAAGTACATGTGATACATAGATGAATTTCATGTTTAGATTTCTGTCCCCTCCTTAACCTAACTCATTACATTTGTGCAATCTTCCAACTTCCAAAAAAAAAAATCCAAATAGAAACGCTTCTGGTTGAGGCACTTTGGATAAATGAAGTACTCAGCTTATATCAAAATGGGTATCAGCTTGCCTTGAAAAATACTTGAGCTTCTTGATCAAAACTATAATCCAGGGCAGCCTCTGAGTCTTCCCAAAAATGTGCAACATACCATAGGTCTCTGAAGCCAGGAGCCCTCCGAGTCTTGAGGTCTACCACAAGCAGAGGCAATCCAGCTGTTTCCTAGGTAAGTGTGGCTATTCACAGAAGAATCTTTCTGAAGTTTTAGGACCCTCTACAAAACAGTGGCACAGGCTGGGCATGGTGGCACACACTTGTAATCCCAGCACTTGGGAAGTTGAGCCAGAAAGATTGCCATGAGTTCGAGGTCAGTTTGGACTACACGCTGAGTTCAAGGCCAGCCTGAGCTACATAGCGAGACCCTGTCTCACCCACCCTGCAATCCTGTGGTACAGCTGGATGAGCATCCATAATCTGCATTCACCTCCCTACCTGTAAATGTATGACCTGCTTCCTCCATGACTCTGATGCCTCGGGCATTCCCAGGAGATTCTCTTATGCTTCAATGCCTCCAGGGAACTCAAAAGGCTAGGGAAGAGAAAAAAAGATTTAGTAGGAGGCTGCTTATAAATATACACTCTCCATATGAAAAAATACAGAACTAGGACAAGTATGAGGCATTTCGTATCATCAGTAGTAATGGCAGCTTGTTTTACCTACAGAGGAACCCTGCCATTTCTTTAGATGAACTCGTGATGTAGACAGCTTTCCACAAGACTCAGGCATGTTGGCTCTCTACTAATTTCAAGGTAGTTAGCTATTCCCACCTTCAATATTTATTCACTCTGACCAACAATGAGAAAAATGTTGCTAGGATGAAGCAATTTCTTTTGGCAGAAGTTATGACTTGCCTGTCTTCTGTATGTTTTGACAATATGTTCTCATTTATATAATGGTTCAAATTATCTGGTAAGTGGTAAGGTCACAATAAGTTCTTATTTTGGAAATACCTGTATAAATATAGTGCAGTGGAATGGATTTTTTTCCCCTTGGGGGTATGGTGGACAGATAAAGGCTGATTTCTGCTCTCATTATAATGTTTTATCAAAAGCACTGCAGCATTAGCTTCAACTGACTGACCTCAAGCTATGCCTGAGCATCTTAATTGCAAAGAGAGATGAATACCTGATAAAAGACAGGGTAAAAGATTAATTTTAAAAATACCAAGGAATTCACAACACAATAAACCTAATTCTGAGTTTGGCACTGACAGCATATGACCATATTCCGTAGATAGAGATCATATTTCATGGTTGATATTATGTATCCCTGAGATGGGTCATATTTTCCATTCTTGCTATTTTAATCTGTAGTACACAGGCACTTTTGTCAGACAAAGCCATTCTGCAGACCAAAGTAGCAACATTATTTTACGGGTCAAATGTTCAACTATCAAATCCCAACATGTCAGAAATCACAATACACACTTTTGTTGAAAATTTCATGGAGCAGTATTGTCATGGCTTAGAATGGATCTAAAATGTCCCTCCCCAAAATCCTGTGTGTTCAAATGTGGGGCTTTCAGAAGGTGATTAGAACATGAAGGTTTTAACTTCATCGGCGGGTCGACCCATTGATGAGAGTATAACGTTAAGGCATTACTGAAAGGCAAGGAAACTTAACTGATAGGGCCAAGTGGAAAGGAACAAGTCACAGGACAGTGTACTTGGAAACCATATCCTGGCCCGTTTTTCTATGACTCTTTCCACCTTCTTCCTGGCCGCCATGAGGTAAGCAGTTTTCTCCACCATGCCCTTCTGCCATGATGTGTCTGCCTCATCAAAAGCTGAGAATAAAAAAAAAAAATGGATCCAGCTGAGCAAAGACTGAAACTGTGAGCCAGAAGAAATCTCTCCTCCTCTAAGTTGTTTCTCCTGGACACGTGGGCACAGTGACTAAACCTTTAATAACTCATTTTACCTGAAAATCTATTACACATATGGACAAAGGGAATTATCTTTTGTTCTCCATTATTCCCTCTCACAGTTCCAGAGTCCCTTTAGTTCTGAAAGACATCATGGGTTTAGGGAAGTACAAACTGCCACATGGAAAGATTCTACAGAGCTTCTTGAAGGTTGCCATGGCTTGTGTCTAGATATACACCCACCCAACAAAGCCTCATGCCATCATAGGTGTAGCTTTTCCAATGGTGCCTGAATCTAGAGTGTGTCATTGATTTTTGGTGCAATGCTAGGATTAAGGGTGCTGGGTTTAAGGGTGAGTAATTAACAAATCAGTTCCCTGATTGGTTTGGCACTGCCCTAACCTCGGTAGACTGGATACAATGCAAGGGAGAGAAAGAAGCTCGTCTTGTCTCTTGCTTGCTTTGCTACCTTCTGCCCAACATGAACCGCTTTTCCTCTGTAATGCCTGTCTACCATGCCAGCCTGTCTTGGAGCCAGCCAATTATCAACTGAAGCCTCTACAAACTGAGCAAAATAAACCTTTCTCCATGTAACTTTTGGTGTTGGGTATTTTGTCTCAGCAATGAGAGAAAACTCACTAAGGTGGTACAAAAACTTCAAATTAATATGCAAAATACCATGATTCCAAGGGGACAGAATCCCATTTGCAATATCATTCAATCCCTTGCTTTACCCATCTGTTTACGTAGAAAGTAGCTCTCAGAGTTACAAGGTGGGAAAACTGCTTTGGCAAACTCTTAGTGTAATCAACCTAGGACCCACTCATGGGAAACCATGAAACTTTCTTGATTTCAATTTCTGTCTCAAAACAAATTTCTGTGAAATCTTCGAGCCCCAGTGCATGACTCACTTATTCCTTGTCTGTCTGGGTCCTTTCAATTCTCACCTCTTATCAGTTTCCAGAAAGGCTTAGCTACTCCCTTCAACTGATAAGCTGTTTGCTCTGAATTGTATGGGTCTTAGCCCACTACCCATGTGGCAAGAATTAATGTGCAACTCTGGATGACCGTCTCTCTTTTCTTACATGAACACCTTGCTTCTCTGCCTATTTCCATTCTGCTTAAGAGTGCAGAACATACTTGATCCCTGTCTTATCACACTTGCACAGAAATATGTCCAGTTTAACTCAACGGGAAAATCAGTATCAAGCATCAATTACAAAATACACTTTAGAGGTTGGTAAGACAAGCCTATCTTTGTACTCCTTCAAAAGACTGAGGACTGGATGAACACCTGGATTTCCTCTGCTAGTTCCCTGTAGGATTTTGCACACCTGCTCTCATAGCTACATACTCCACTTATCACACTTGCTATTTGTAATGCGTTCCTGTTTTCATTTTTGGTGGCTCATTAAAATCACGCCTGAGACATGTATTTCAATTTAAGATGCTTTATCAATACACAGTGATGATGATTTACTTAAGTGGAGGTAATAATGTTACACTATGATGAAAGTATTATATGGCCTTATAAATTCAAAAGAATTCTGAAAGGTTTCAGGAAGGATATGTATCAGGTTCCCTAAAGAAAGAAAAGAATTAATTCCAAGATATTGAGGCCACTAGGCATTTTCATACTATGACACTAATGCATTTTAATAAAGTAAAAATCTTCTAATACTTTGCTGTAATTAATGATTCAAATAAATTAAATTATCCTCCATGGCAACAAGTTATGAGCTTTGTCCTTAAATATTATCTAACATTTTAAGGACAGCATTAATGAGTGCTTATCAACCATATTCCCAAAGAAACCAGAGTGTCCACGTCATTGTCTCTCTCCACTTTTGGCACTGCCAGAGATATAAGACTCATGTACAAAATCATGTTGTTTATGGCTCTAGGAATTTTAATAAAAGACACAGCAAATTCTACTGCAAAGAAACTTTTATTATCATAATTATACTTTGTAAGAGAGAAAGACTGTTGTAGTCAGGGGTTACAGGGAGAACAACTGCATACAGGACACAGAATGTATAATACTGTTTTATGATGGTCACCTAGAGTTAAACACAAGAAAGTGCAGGAAAATCTGTCCACAACACTAAAGACCCAGGATATTCAGCCAAGGGCCTGCACCCCACAGCAATGTTCTGCATGAGTCCAGCTAAAGACTCAAAGCGCAAAACAATGCCTCCCACAAACCCAACTGGAAATCTAAGAGCCCACGATATGGACTCACACCAGTCTATTTTACGGATCTGTGCTGGGAAGGCCAAAGGTCAGCAGTGGAAACTAGAAAGTCTATGCCAGCGGGGTGAAGGAGCTGTGCAGTGGGTTGAGGATTCTACACTAGAGCCGAGAAGTCATGCTCAAAATAATGAGCAGGGCTGCCCTGAAGAGCACCACAGCCATCCTCAGCGGCAACAAGGTCCTGAGCTCCTTCAACAATGAGAACAGTCGAGTACAGGTCAGGAAGTCCAGCGTGACAAGCTTCTCTAGCACACATCTTCCCCTCTGGAGCCAGGAAGTGATGCTCAATGTGAGGAGCAGAGCTCCCCCAAGGTGAACCACAGCCACTCTCATTGATGAGGTCCCGAGCTCCTCTGATGATAATGGCTGAATCCATATTAAGGAAGCCAGTATTGCAAGCTCCTCCAGGAGAACCATCAGCTTGAAACAGTAACTCTTGGAAGAACCCACAATGCCTCACTCTTCTTCTCCACATCTCTATTTATGCCGGCAACTTTCCTCAGGTGGGCAATCTATACTCAGCACCATGCTGATGTAATTCAGCTGGTGTTAAGTTGACCACCAGTTTTTAATCCATAACAAAGACAATATTGTAATAGGGGGGAAATGAAGGAATGAAGTAGCCATGTTCCCAAAGGAAATAGTTCAATGGATATTCTTTGTCCACAGACACTGACTTCCTTACTATACTCTTGATTTCCCCATGGCACCATGTCGTCTCTGTGTTGGGCTGTAGCGACTGTATTCCACGGGCCCTGAACTTCAGGGGAAGAACAGATTTTCAAGTTCAGGCATGAGTGCAATCTGAGTAAAGAAGGGCGTGAGTCACAGCTTTCAACTGGGAAGAACACTGCTAGCTCTGGGCTGGTTGGCCAGAAGTCGAGACTGCCTCCAAATGCCCCGGCCACACAAATGTCATTCTCTCCATGATCCAGACATGTAAAAGGTCTACAAAGAGAGAAGTCTGGGTTCACTGCCTTGAAAGAAATTGCTTCAGAAATGCCAGGAGACCCACACAAGCTAATGACACTACGGGACTTCCTGAGGTTTCCTAACGAATGTTTCTTATTTCCTTAGGCAGACACACAGCAGCACAACCCTTCTCCTGACTGTCTCTACATCTGCATTAAGACCTGAGTTTTATTTTATCGTTCACCGTGCTGGCATTGAACCCAGGGCCTTGTGCGTGCTAGGCGAGTGCTCTATTACCGAGGCACGCCCTCTGTGTTAAAGTCTTTAAACCCTTTTAACTGTCTGTTTCTCCAGGCGTTCAACAAATGATCGTATTCTAAGAATTTCAAAAGGAAATGTTAATATTTTAAAACATTTTCCAACTGAAAATAATGAACTTTCTCTGAGCTCCACAAAACACCAACACTACATGCAAGGAAATCACAAAATTACATTTTTATTTCAAGCACATTCAAATATGCCAGAGTGTTTCTTTCTTTGTTGATATGCTTTTGGGAGAAGAAGGTGTTATATAACCATGTGAAGCCTTAAGATAACTGAATTCAAAAATTGTAGTCGTCAAACTTCTTCTGTTCAGCTAAACTCCTCTCTCAGATATGAACCTTACAGAAGGGTGAATTAGAATTAGGGTAGGTTTTCTTTGCTGTCTTTATTTGTAATATTTTCTATTATTGAGGTATTTAAAATTTTGCTCCGCGGTCAAGGAGATGTTGATAAAAATCCTCGTTTCAACTTTAAATGTTTATTTTTACCCTATCAGAGGCCAATTTAAACCATAACTATCTCAAACTGCAATTAGACACTTTGCAATTTTCATTCATAAATTAAATCACTGTTCACTTCACTTTTCCCTAACGCCTCCCTGTCATCCTTGTTAGTCCTTCCCCTATTTTGAATAAATGGTAAGAACAGGAATTGCTGCTTTTTTGCCTACATAATGTTGAGGTTGTTTAATCTACTTCTGGGTACGGTTATTTTTCTTTTCGATTTAGTTCTCTCTAGATACTAGGCTGTTACTGTAAGGCAAATACAGGGTGAGATTTGGGTCACAGGCAGTCAAAAGTGTCTCCATGTTTATTAGGCACCATGCTAACTATCAGTGCAAAGATTGTCAATGGTATTCCCGTGCATTGCTGTGAGCATAAGTTTCCAAGTCCTCACTTTGGTGTCTGGAATACTTCAGGAGGACTGATTTTCCTCAATAAGCAGCCACATCTCATGCTCCCCATTCTTGCCTTCAGGGTTTCAATGAACATCTTCCCTCTTACCTGAAGGGATAACTTTTCTCGGCGCAAGTGTTTTCTCACTGGGTCTGTGTTATCCAACACCTAAATCAATTCTAACAGTACAAATCTCCAAGCATGAAATCATGAAATGACTTTTTTAGAACTGCAATTCTCTCAGTCACAAACACACACAAAAATCCCCCCCCCCAAAATGAGCTGCCAGTGAGCAAAGCATTTTAAGAGTTTGAGGGTAATTGATAAACACTACATGACAGCGTCCAATTAAAATTGGTCAAGTGACTGTGACTGATGGGAAAAACAGAAACGGGGATTTGCTGAAGTAGATTAAACCTTAGACTGTTGGTCCGTTACCCCCTCCAGGGTGTCCTTGAAAACATTCTGAACATCAACTTTCATCATAATAGACCTCACAGGATTTTAGAAATGGAGATAGAAGAGATGTCTTGACCTCTGAGGATCCAAATCTTACTGACCAGGTTTTATGAGCTTTCTACCTTCTCACCTTACCTCCCAGCATGGCTGTGTTGTCTAATACAATAGCCAGTACCTACCTATGGCTTTTAAATGTTATACTTGAATGGGTTAAAGCAAATTATTAAACATTTCTCAGTCCTGGGACCCACATGTCATGCTGGGTGCTAGATACACGGTGACCCTTTCTGATCACAGTGTTCTGCCAGACAGTCCTACTACACAGGATGTATTTACGCTTCAGGGTATCTCTCAAGACTTGCATTTCCATTGTGTGCAATGTCTTTTATTGTCTTCTATCACCTTAGTAACAGTTGCTGGAGTGAAAACACAGACAATGCATAGGTAGCATTCTGGCAAAGGAATGCAGCATTCTTTCTTATTTCAAAACCATCTGGAGCTCCCGTTCTCACTCAGTACCTGAACATTCCTCCACCTGGTGTCTCGAGTCCCCCTCGGATGTTTCAAAGTGCCAACTCCAGTATTTGCCTTTTGTCTCCAACTTATACTCACACAATGCTCCAGTTAAATAGGAGGGTGGAGGGTGCACTGTTGTATTCCCAGTCCTCTGGGAGACTGAGCCGGGAGGACTGCAAGTTCAAGCACAGGCTGGGCAACTTAGCCAACTTAGTGAGACCTTGTCTCTAAATATATAAAAAAAAATACTAATAAAAGACATGGAAGATAGATTAGTGCAAAATTCCTGGGTTCTATCTCCAGTAACACAAAAACAAACACCAAACAAACAACAAATAGTCCTCCCAAAATCGCATGTGTGCATAGATAAGGATTTTGGAAGGTGACTGTCTCACACAAACTGTAACCTCATGGTTGGGTTAAACCATAATTTGATGGCATTATTGGGAGGTGACAGAAATAGGTGGTGAGGTCTAGGTGAAAGATGAGGGTTGTGGGATGTGATTTTGGGAACCATCCCTGGCCCCTGGCCCCTTCCTTTCTGGAACATACTCACACTCTCTATTTCCTGGTTACCATGCGGCGAGCAGCTTTTCCTCTACAAAGCCCTCCTCCTCTGATTCTGCATCACCTCAGGTCCACAGAGAAAGAACTAGCTACCCATGGACTGAAACCTCTGAAATGCTGAGCCAAACATAAACTTTTCTTCTTTTATTTTTCTCAGGAGCTTTGCCACACCAATGGAAAACAAAGTAACACAGGTACTCTTTTCCAACATGGCCACTGGTTTCCTGGTTTTGGGTCTTGGCTCTTGCTACATCAATATAAACTACCTCTCTTTTCTTATGTATCTTATCTGTTCTCTCTTAGCAGAATAATTACAGGTCTGTCTAGAGGCAAGCATGAATTTCCCCCGATTTTAGCCCAAATTGATGAATGTATTCATTTGAGAGCAGGGTGGTTTACTTTGTCTTACATTTCAGAGATGACTACCCATGCCCAATAAGTCCAATTACCTGAGGCGTTCACAGATGCCCATAGTTCTTGGACCTTGATATCTCTCCACAACCTGCGCCTCGTGGGCATTTAATCAATGTATTTGGAATTCAAATTAATTTAAGCAGCAAGATTTCTCTTTGAACCTCAGCTTGGTCTGCGAAGAGTTGGCTGAGTATTCACAAATGAGTGCTGCATTTTATTGATCAAAGCTATTTACCATCAAGTTAAAGAAATAAAACAACCAAAAAGCGATGAATTGTATGTGCTCTTGTAATTTCCTTACAATACTACTGTACTGCAGGGAAAAAAATACTGATTATAATATATGATACCTAATATTACAATTTTATAATTGGACACTACTCTGTCCCAATGTAAAAGATATTAGAATATACACAACTTTCTGCTCTTTACTAGTGTATGTACCAATAAAGCCCTAGTTGTTAAAATCAAGAATGTTTTAGTTCGAAGTGGAAAATAACCCTTCTTTATGTCTCTCTATTTTACTATTTACCCACATGTACAAAGGGGGAGGAGGGAGACAGCCAGAGAAGAGGACAGAGAGAGAGAGAGAGAGAGAGAGAGAGAGAAACAAATGCAGGCGTGTCTTATTTATCATGTGTACCCAAGCAGCTTCTCTGTCTCTGTGTGATGCTCTGTTTTCTCTCTTGCTCTCATCTTCTTCTTTCATTGTCCTTGCCTCTTTAGAATTCTTATTTTCCTCACTAAATCCTTTTATTCCTACTTTCAGTTTCATGCACAAACTGTGCTTCTCTCTCTCTGTCTCTCTCTGTGTCTCTCTGTCCCTCTTTCTGTCTCTCTCTCATGCTCTCTCTCACTGTCTCTTGCTCTCTCTGCTTTTTCTCACATTCTCTAGTTTTCTTTCCTAGTTCTCTTTCATGTCTTTGGACACCCAGCGTCCTCCGAGAATTTGATGCAACCTCTCAACATGGCCCAGTGGCCCTGGCTGATGAAACCATCCAGGCAAAGTTTGACCCTGTCCAAGATGTGCTTCTAGGCTGGGCCTGTGTTGCAAAGACTGAACTCTTCTCAGCTGTGTTACAGAGGCTTGACCATGGCTGCTGGGAGAAGAAAGGAATGGAAGAGACATCAAGAGAGGAAGTTAGGAGCAAGTAGAGTGCTCCAGGATATAATTCTTAGAAACTTAGGGAAGTAAACAGATCAATCAGACAGTTTTCAGCACTATGACCAAATACCTGGCATACACAAGTTACAGAGAAAAAGACATATTTTGGCTCAGAGTCTCATAGGATTTAATCCATGGACAGCTAGTTCCAATGCAAAAACATCATGGCAGAAGGGCACGGAAGAGGGAACCTGCTCAACTCATGGCAGCCGAGCCAGGCAGCAGAGAGAGCTGAAAGAACTAGACAGAGGAAGGAGCTTGGAATAAGAATACCCTCTTCCACATGATGCCCCCAATGACCCCAATGACCTCCTCCAAAGCAGCTCCTCTCCTAGCAGCACATTCATCTGTAAACTTTTCAATGGATCAATCCATTGATGAACTCAGCACCTCCTACTCTAACCGTCTTCCAAAAGTCCCACCTCTTCCCAGAGGAATAAATGAGACTTTGAGGGGATATTTTTTTGGACCCAAATCCTAACACCATTGCACCAAGGCATAAGGAAACCCATGTGGCTGTTTCATGTAGCTCTCCACAGCCTCAGAGGTCCTGTGATGGCTCAGACTTTCTGGTGGCCCTTGATCATCATGAAACATATTTATTTTTTATTTTAATTTTTTTTCTGTTTTAAGTCTCTAAGAGAAAAAGACACATGAATTCTGGAAGACCCAAATTGTCCATGTACTTTCTGTAAAGGATATAGCCCTTGAGGAGCTTGCATAAACTCAGCTGAGGATGAGTATGTTCCTGTAGAGGTCTGAATTACAGCTGGTCTAGAAGCCTTGTCCTTAGAAGGAGTTAAAGGGCAAGTAGGGGGAAACTTAGGTTCAGTAATGGTGGGTGTAGATTTGATTAAGGCTGTTTTGTTCCCAGGTTCCAAAGGTTTGGGAGGAGTGATCTCAGGCTCTGGGGATTAAACATATTTAAATAAAGTGTGTTTTGGGTTTGATGATCACGTAAAATTAAAGCTGAAACTTGTAAAGCTTAGGTATCATTACAGTGATTAATCACCTGCCATCTTGATGATCCTCTTCCCTGATTACAAGGAATTTTCATGGAATTGATTTGGATGTCATGCCAGTCCATGGCTTTGCAGGTCTGGTTTTCAGAGTGTCACACATTAGAAGTAATGGCCATGAGCATAGTGCCCCATTAGTAAAAGAATATCCTTCCGACTGGGTCAATGGGTGTTCATTCCAGTTCATGGAGACCCACTTGTAAAGGAACGGATGAATTACTTTGTCCTTAGAATTTATTCCTGGGCTGTAAAATGCCTTAGCTCTGCTACAACAGACACAAACTCTGAGAATGGATGCGACCAAGGTCTGCCTTTGGAAATGGCACAATGGCCCCTGTGGAGTTATGACCTAAGAATGGAGACCAAGTGGCTCTGGGGTCTTTCCTTTGGATTCATTGTGCAGCAGAGAAGTGTAGGAAGTGAACCTGTAGAGTCTGAGGAGGCTGATTCTCAGCTGGATGCCCCAAATTCATTCATAATGACTCAGTGCAAAAAGGCACTTTTACCTTCCGGTGGACGCCTCCATTGTGGCCGGGCCACTGGAGTTGCAAAAGCAGGAAATAATTGACATAATTGCTTTCAGGACTGGGAGGAAGATGTGTGTACCCATAGCATGCTGCAAACCTCAAATAAATACCATTGAAGCAGAAGAGGAAAAGACCACTTGATAAGAACAATAGTTTTTAAACACATCAGATTTCTGTCAAATGTAACAGCTTTTGAAAGTAAATTTTATATGACAAATTACTGAGTAAGGCTGTCATCATTAGGGGGTGTATGAGGTAGGAGACACAAGGGTCCTTTTCATTGTTTTACTGTTACTGCTGTTTTGCTAAAATAGCAAATTAAAATACCTCATTCTCAGATTGTTATTTTCTATCCGGGGAAGCCTTGACTATTTCCACTAAAAATATTGTTTCATCTCATGGGGTCTGAATATATAGGATAAGTTGTGGTTAAAGGATAACTTACACTTAGCCTTTCTGGTTATCTATCTATCATTCTTGTTAGTTTTCCTGCTTGTGCATCACTTAGATTACCTTAAATGTTCCCCCTTTCTAACAGCTTCCTGGGCGATGAACCAAACTCCCCTGGCTCTGTATTGCACCATATGCAATGAACATAACAACTATGCCCATATCTCTTTGCCTTTGTTTTTCTCTTCCAGATGGCTAAAAACCATACCTAAGTAAAAGATAGACAACAACGCATCACTGATCTTTATAATCAGTTAAGCTCTTTAAAAATATCTGGAAAGCCCTCATGCATATTTGCTGTTGTTGTTGTTGTTGCTGTTGTTGTTATTATTCAACTTGACGCCCAATTTTCACAATTATTCCTTTAACAGTTCACTACTCTCCAAACCATGCTTGCTTTGTTCCTTATTCTCAGTAGAGGAAACAATTCTTCTATCATGTATAAATCATCACCCATTAAATAGGAATACCTTTTACCCCTTACCCTCTAAATGCAGTGAATTCCTTCCTCATGCCCTCCTGTTTCCTACTCAGAGCAGCCTCTGCCTTTGATTTTGGAATCCATCTCTCCCTTTCTTAGGAATGTAACACGCTTCAGTAAACCTGTTGGACCTTTAATCATTCCTTTGGTGCCAAAATATTCATGAAAGAAATTAACCGTCATCAAGTCTCAGGGACAGATAGAAACATAAGGAAAAGGAAGAAAGAGAGGAGGAAGAAGGAGGTGAAGAAGGAGAAGGAAGAAAAAGAGGAGGAGGAGGAAAAAAGAAGACAAGGAAGAAGAGGAAGAGGTGAGGAAAGGAAAAAAATGAGGGAGGGAGGGAAGAAGGAATAAAAGAAGGGAGAAGAGAAGAAATCATAAGAAAGAAAAATGAATAAAGAAAATCTCTTTAACATCCTTCTCCAGCTACTACCGTACCAATTTCTGAAATAATTTGTTCATTACTCATTGTACCTATTCGCTTTCAGCTTGCTCCTCATATTCCTCCAATTTATTTTCCAATCTGTCATTCCAAACAACGGCTGCTACTGAAGTTACCAGTCACCTCCATCCAGAAAATTTCACTGGCCATCATTCAGTTCCTTTCCTTCTTGACCTACCAATAACACCCATCATAGTCTGAAGTTGTCTATCTTCTTGAGATCACTGAACCCAGCAATCCATTTTGACTTTCCCTGAATTTGAATGCTCTCTCTCACTGGACACCATTGGTTTGACTGCCCCCGTCCACCCCAATCTTCAACTTTTTGGGGGGTTTAAATTACAGAACCCAACTGCAGCTCTGTAAAGCAAAGAATATCTTGAAGGACAAATGTAGCAGTGGGGAAGGTAAGAGTGATGCTCAGCTGGACACAGGAGAAAGGGGTACAGCCCGGGGTTATTCTCTACTGCCTCTCTGCTTTGTATTTTGCTTTTTTTCCTGCTTTGGAGAACCAGAGTCTGCTGCTGTCCACAGTCTTAGACATGAATGGGCCTCAATGAATGGGTCACTCTTGGAATGGGTCGGCCTCATTCTGTTGATGAAGAGACACAGCCTGAGAGATTACTGCCCAGGTACCTCACACCTTCAAGCTCCCATCTGTCCTATCTCCAAATCTGTTATTAGGAGAGGGGCGTCTCTTCTCAGCTCCAATTTGCAACTTTGTAGGAAGAGCATTGGATTATCTGTTTATCTATTATAATGGGCCACTGAGCCATTCCACTGGGGACAGAATGATGGCTCCAGGAATCGTGCAGAAGACCACACCACGTGCATGGGTACATCAATGCAACTAGAAATGTGTGCAGGCGGCTAATTTTCTGAAGGCCAAGGAGTAGAAGTTCTGAACAAACATAATCCTTAACTCTGGCAGTAGGCAGCTTTAAGTGCTAGAGTTTCTCAAAGATGCTTCTGTGACCTCTCATCTCATTTTATGCTCTTTAATTATGGCCATAATATCAATGCATTCACTGACATCAACATCAATGTATATTAGTCTATCTTCTTGACATCACTGAGGTCTCATCACCAAGTTCTCTAGAAAAACAATACCAAAGAGAATGTTAAAATATTATATTCTAAGATATGTCTGTTCAACTTCCTCTAATTCTTTCTATCTTCCCCAAAGGTACCATCTTTAACCTCAATTACTTGGACAGCCTATTAACTGATTTTGTCCATCCCTTTCTTCTATCCCTCTACTCAGTGGTCGAGATTCTCACTGTGTTTTTAAGAACTCTGCATGGTAGGCTGCCTCCTTCATTGGCTCTCCACGGCCATCATGTGCTGTCTCCACCTAGCAATTGCGCTACCCTCAGATTTATACTTCCAGGAATATTTGCTCAGATCCTCAAACACCCACGCACTTTGACCCAAAATGTTACCTTCACAGCCCACACCATTCTCATCCAAGCCCCATTCCACCGGCGTGGATACCAGACATCAGTACCACGTGGAGTCTTTCTGAACGACAAGACTCCGAGTAGGTCTTGCCGTAGATCGTGCCGCACTTGTAATGCCATTTTTGTAATGAACTGATTAAAATCTGATTCTCCCACTAGCTCACAGGTCACCTACAGTCAGGGTCTTTCTTGTCAGTATCATACAAAAGTAAGCACTGTACTCTACAAATGCTTGCTAAAAAAGTTTTACTTTCTATTTTTATTTGTCTTTACCTCATTAAAAAACGCTATTGCAAGTGTAACCAGAGATAGCACCTTTCGATTCTGCACATTTTCCTTTGATTCTTTTGCCACAATCTCACAAATTAATTGAATATAGACTTGAGATAGATTATCATTGGCTCTGTTTTTACAATCAAATATATATGTCCTTTCATTCTAAGGAATGTAGGCCACTGTGAATTCACATTGTCAGCCAACTCCTACTGCTATACCTTTTTCAGAAATCTCAAGTGAAAATCAACATTGTCGACTTTTTTCTTTGAAAAGCAAAGGGATTTATGTGACTAGTAAAAAACAATTTATTAAATCTACATAGCGATTAGTATTTGCAAAAAACTATAATTTGGTTCACCCAAAGGTTTGGCATTATGCACTCAAACAAAACTTGGATATTTTTCAGGTTTGGTTTCAAACAAAAACAACCACAATAGTAAAATGAAATAGCCCATAAACTCAATTCCATCTTTTCCAACTCCTGGCTTGCATATAACCAATCACAGCTTTTTAAACATTGAGCTTTAAACCAGCCAGCAAGATGATCAGATTCATCTTTATGATTTAGGAATTAACTGGTCTTCAAAATAAACACGTAGAAGAGAAAGAATAAGGAAGCTTTTAATGATGTTCTTGGAACACTTGTGTATGTCTTCTTGTCCTATCTTTATAGATCTTTTCTCCAAATTCAGAAGTGCTTCATTACAGAACCAGCACAACTGCTTTTAATTGTCACAAAATACTCACTTCTACCAAACTTGGCAGAGTAGACTGCATTTACAGAGAAGAGGCATAGCTGACTGGTTGTAATTATTGTATAGTTTTATAGTGCATCTGCCACATATGTACATACCAGGGACAGCTAAAAGCAACTGGACATTAACATGAAGTCATTTCCCCCTAAACATTTGTACTACACAAACGTGGTACAATGGAGTTCTTCAAAAATGGTTCCCAAGAACATGCATACATATGCTGCAAAAAATTCTTCAAAATTTGACTTCAATACAATAAAAGTTGAGTATATGACCAACAGCATTATAGATTTACTTAACATTAAAATATGTGAAGCTTAATACCTGTTGGTCAATTTTAGGGTGGGAACAATAGCAATAATTTTTTTTACATATATATCAATTATCTGAAAAAGGACTGAAGTGTATTATTTTATGATGATAAACCATGTAACAGTGAATGGCTCTGTTCCATAAGTCCAGGCCCTTTTATTATAGAAGGGTGAACTGTTCCAGGGGAAAACTATGACACCCAGTGGCCAAAGACTTCCAGTGCTTAGCACGTTCTTCTGTTCCCTGTTTCCTTTATTATTACAATCACAAAATCATTATTTTGTTAATTGGAATGCCTGTGATTTAAAAAAAAAAAGGGACTGTGTTCATGCACACATTCACATTGTCACACCTGTGTGCATGAAATTTGCCTTTGAAACTTGAAAACTGCAGATTCTCTGCAATGATGTACATCACTTATCTCAACAGAAAAATGTGAACATAGCTCTTAAATACATACACACGTTTGCAGAAAACCTCATTCCATGCCGGGCTTACTTCTTTTCCTTTTCAAGAGAAAAAAAATTGTTCAAAGAAAAGTGAAACGTATCACCCCACTTGGCGAGGCATAACAGTGGTGGATTTTGTTTCAATATTAAGTAGGGCACTGCACAGTAAAACGGGGGCTTTTATAACAGGTACATTTATTCATAAGCTTTCTGTATTTTTCCATTGGCCATTTTCACATACTGGCACTGCATTTTATCGCTTGATGTTTATTACATTCATAAACCTGGAGAAGGAAAGGTTCAAACCAGATCCCAACTTTGGCACATAATTGATTTGTAACTCTGGGAAAGTCCTTTAAGCCTCTCAATTTCAAGGACCTTTATTTGAAATATGGGATTATAGGGTATGTTTTTTAATATGGAAAACTCATTCCTAGCCTTTGTCCTTGTTGCAAGGATTACCTAATACACGGTTATGTGTTTGTACATACACGAAGACGTTAATACACGGTTTGCAGTATGTGTAGTTATTATTACTACTATTCAAATTAACTTCCCTTCAGAGAGCACAATTTCTACCTATTCAATGACATTTAACGAAGTCTGGAGGAATCACCCCTCTACTGTCTTTCTCACTGATTTCTTTTCTCTTATGTTTAACATCATATTAAAGGAAATGTAGCTGAACCATGGAGCCTCTATTAGTGTCCTAAAAAAAGATATTCCAAGGGCCAGGAGTTTGGTTCAGTGGCTTAAGTGCGTGCAAGGTTGTGAGTTTGGTCCCTGGTACCAAAAAAGAAAAAAAGATATTCCAGACTTTTCATGGACTTCAATCAAGCATAATATATAGAACATGATCAACAGTGCCCAGAAGGAGGTCATGTGGTCTTACCAGCCTGAAAGTTTTTCAACTGTGACTGTGAACTTCAGCTTCAGAGCTGTTCTTAGAAACTCTGATGGATCAGGAGTCATCAATCAACTATCATTAAGGAAAAGTTGACTTTTTCTAGAATGGTTCTCATATTTTGAGATATATTCATTCTTATTATTGTTGCTGTTTGTTTCTTTTTTGGGGAACTCAAGATGCAGTGTAGATGCCCTGTTCCATTAGACAAGAGAAAGAGAAAGGCCCTGCATGGCAGGGAAGATGCGGACATCCAAAATTTTCCTATTATTTATTTATTTATTTATTTATTTATTTATTTTTGGTACCAGGGATCAAACTCATAACCTCCTGCCTGCCAGGCAGGTGCTTGTACACCACTAAGCTAAATCCCTGGCCCTATTTTTTTTTTTTTTTTTTTTGAGAAAAGGTCTCACTATGCAGTTCAGGCTGGCTTTGAACTTACTTTGCAGCCCAGGCTGGTCTCGAACTCACAACGATCCTCCTGCCTCAGCCTCCCAAGTGCTGGGATGAAAGGTGTGCGCCATCACGCCGAGCTAAATTTTCTAGCTAGCTGAACCCTGCTCTTTCCTGTCAGACATGCAAATAGAGGGGTCATGTCAAATGCGAGTGGAGCCAGTTCCTCAACGATGCTCAAAGAAAACAGATCAAATGCACCTCGGAGATGGTAGCAGCAACTGGCTCTTCTCAAGGCGCAGAGGAAAAGCAAGGTGAAACAACCTTTGGTAATAAGTCATCCTGAACACTGCATTAACTGTTCTTTCTCCTCAACCAAAAGTTGCTTTAGGGACTTCTGGAGTTCACGGATGCAGGTGAGGCTGCAAGAAAGAAAGGAACCCTTCTCTACTGTTGGTGGGATTGTAAACTAGTGCAACCACTTTGGGAATCAGCATGGAGATTCCTCAAAAGTAAAATGAGAAATTTCACCTTGCCCAGCCATTCCCCTTCTAGGTATCTTCCTGGAAGAGTTAAAGACATCATACTACAGGGATACATTCATTCCCAAGTTTATAGCAACTCACTGTAGCTAAATATTGGAAGAGGCTTGTATGTCCATTAACCAATGAATGCGTAGAGAACATGTGCTGTTCACACACAATGGTACTACTCTCCCGCAAAGGATAAACTTGAATCATTTGTAGGAAAATGGATGCACCTCTGTACCATAATATTAAGTGAAATAATTCAGACACAGAAGCTTACATATTACATGGATTTTCTTACATGAGAAACACGAAATATAAATAAAGAGAAAAATGAAAGATAATAGGAAGTAGTGAGAAAAATCTTTCTTAAATGGGAAGAGGATCAAGCGATGGAGGGAGGGGAGGGAAAGGGAATGGGAATGAAGAAAAGGAATTAAGATGTGTTATGTACATGATCAACTTCACCTAAGGAATGTCAACATTATGTACTGCAAATGTGGGCTCATAAAAAAATTAACTGAAAAAATACAAAGACAACGGTAATCAAAAACACAATGTCAGTGTTGACTAAGAGAGAAAAAAATTCTGCTTTTTAATTTCTGTTTATTGCAGTATGCCTACTTTAAACTGAATGAGATAATGTTCAAAATATCAACTATTTAAAAATTATATTTTAAAGAGCAAAACAGAAAAAAGGATAGAAATGATACGGAATTTCAAAAAATAGTAGGAAAATTAACATTAGTTAATATATTGCATATTGTTATCTTAGAAGTAGTTGTTGAGTATCACTCAACTGCTTTTTTTTTTTTTTTTTTTGCGGCACGAGGGATCAAACTCTCAGCTTCACACCTGCCCGCCTGCCCGACAGGTGCTTAAGTCACTGAGCCAAACTCCTGGCCCTAGTTTTCTGAGGCAGGGTCGCACTATGTAGCTCAGGCCGGCCTTGTGCTCGCATTATAGCCCAAGCCGCCCTCGAATTCACAACGCTCTACCAACCTCAGCCTCCCGAGTGCTGGGATTAAAGGCGTGCATCACCACACCCGGCTCTCAACTGCTTTTTCATTTGCCACATAGCCTCAGTATTATTTGCTTGGAATAAGCACCAGATATTTTAAGAGAGAGAGACAGAGAGAGACAGAGAGACAGATAGAGAAATTAAGAAAGCAGTTAATTAAGTTAGCTCAATCAAATTAAGTTATGATCAATCAAGAAGGAACTCTACATAACATCATAATTATTCCAAGGTAGTCTTATAAACACATAAATAGCTAGATGTGGTCATAATTAATTTTTATGATATTTTGGATCCATAACAATAAACATTTCAGCAGATTTTCCCTAATCAAGGAAATCAACCCTTTGTAACAGAAAAACACAATGTGTGGACACATTATTTATCACGATGCACATCCTCATATGTTTTAATTTATAAAATGACTTACTGAATACAAGACAGATGGCTCTTTCCTTGGATTAATTATAATTGAGCTTGACTATGCTTTCACTATCACCCCTTTTCTCCTGGGCTGGCTTTTTACTATAGCTTTTCCAAGCAAGGACACCTTTGAATATTTCAATGACAGGCTCGATGGGGTCCATCGGAGTCATGTGGTTCAGGCACCCAAGTTGCACTGACAACTCACTCAGAATCTTTGGCTCCTGCCTTCACATAAAGGCAGAGAAATTCCTTCCAGAACATTCTCTACAGTAAGGCTTGAGACCCATTTCTAAAACCAATGAAGTGTATCTGGTCAGTTGAAACTTAGCACCAAATTATTGTACAAAACTGATGTTTTCTTTCTGGCGCCAACTCTTGATTAAAAAAGGGGGGGTTCTAAATGTTTGCTTCATAAATTTATAAAACACACATAAAATGTTACACAGTAGCAATGACTGTGCTTACAGGCCTGAGGGAATTACATAAATTTTGGTCAGTGACTACCAACGTGAACTCAATCCATTCTCAGGAGATGGTTAGGGTCACTCCGTTAGGAGTGGTCGTGGAAATTAAGCAAGCCTGGTTTCTACACTGTCTCTCCACCGTCTCACTGTTGAGTCTGGGGAGGCTAACAGACTCATTTTCAAGTTCCAGAGCAGCCTCCACCCTCCTGTTTCTCTCCAGCAGGAACTGCAAGGCATCACATTATTGCAGATTCTTCAGTCTCCCCATGTGAAATGTCTCTTAGCTGTTGAGGTTTCGGTATTTCACGGTCCTTTCTTCCCGTGAGACGCGTAGGCCTCACTCCACTATTTGAAGGTGGTCTCTTCCTCCGATCACATCTTTGGTTGTGCCTTTTAATCCCACTTCCATGGTGGTTGACCTGTCTGCCCTACACTGGACTAGGCTGGAGGAGTTTTAAAGTTGAATCTAGCTCCGTAGGATGTAGGTTGATACTAAATTGGCAAAGAAGTTGAGACGCTGGCTTAAAATGTCTATCCAAGTGTACTAAAAATTTATACAGTCAACGGGTCATATTTTAGGGGCCATAAATCCTTTGAGAATGAAAGATTGCATTCTCTTAATAAATGATAGTGACATGTATAAATCCATTCACATGCCTGCAGACACACACGCGCGTGCACATACACACACTGGCACACTGACACACAATTTTTTTGTGATGTGCACAGCATGTGTTGTTAGGTAAAGAGGCCCCAGCTTTGGGAGGGTCAGCCTACATGTAACAGCAACCACCCAGCCCACTGACACATCAGTCCCTTGACAGCTGTATGTCCATTTTGTGTGACCTTTATACCATCTGGAGAAGAGGTGGGTGATACATTTACTCTTAAGTGTATACACAATTCAAAAGATATTGATGTCGAGCTAGAATATCCAACTGAAACTATCCAGTAAAGGAATGAATAGAAATAAAAGGGTGTAATAAAGGTCTATAACATCTAACCCAATAGAGGAGAAAATGGAATGGGAATGCTCAATCAAGCTAAAATAAAATGGAAACCAAAACAAAACAAAAGTTGGGAGGAACAACAACAACAAAAAAGGCATAAAGAGCAATTGACACCAATAGAAAGTGCAGTGTAAGGCAATAGCAATAAGCCCATAAGCACAATCAATAGGAAGAGATTAAACTCTATAGAGAAAAGACAAAGATACAAACATGTTTGAAAGGAACAAGATGGGAAACCAAACACCAATTATTTACTACTCCAAGAGACAGAGGCCTAACTGCACCTACATCAGATAAATTAAACATTACATTAAGTCATTCTTTCATGGTAAAAACATATTGGAAAATATGTCAGGTTCTCAGGTAGATATGGCCACTTTAGAACTATATGCATATCATTCCATGGTCTTGACAAAAAATTAATTTAGAAGTAAAAACGGACAAATGCGTAAGAACACTGGGAGAATACAGTACACTTCCCAGAAACTGAGAGAATGTTCCACAATTGGAAGAGCGATCAAAAATAATATAAATACAATAGATTTTTATTACCCTAATTATTTAACTCCATGTACAAATATACCTACACCACTACACCAAATAATTAAAGAGCATACATACTTTTTAGGCATTCCATACAAGTTTCTAAGTTTGATCACACACTTGACAAAAAGTACATCTCATCACATCACAAAGAAACAGAAATTTTCTATGATCCAAATAAAAACAAAAAAAGCGTGGAGAGAAAACTTTAAATTATAGCAATATTTAAACATTTAAAGAACACACGCTTTTACACTTCTTAGTAGTCAAAAGAAAAACCATAATGAAAATTAAATGGTATATAGCAGAATTTGGTATTCAACTATTACTTGTTAGTCTAAATAGATACTTAAAAGGAAATGTATACCCTTAATTTTTATCTGTGGTTTTATTTGTAGCTGCAGTCAAGTAAACAAATGTATGTATTTTCCATTCAGTTATCCATTTATCTATCTATGTATCTATCCATCCATCCATCTACGGGAGTAGGAAAAAAAGGCTAGAAATCATGGTGAAGTGACATGAGCCATAGGTGATGATGGTAGAGGAGTTTAGCACAATGGTTAGCCAGCAGTTCATTGTACAATTGTCTCCTTCACATCTTTCTCTCCACAAATCTGGTTCTCAACCCAGTATACTAACATCACACACACAGATAAGCGTTTCTCTTTACACCCTTTCAGATTATATGTTTCCAAGTAAAAATCACTGTCTCATGTTTCTCCTTACCTACAAAATATACAGGATAACTTTATCATAACACAAAATGTTAGAAATTTTCCTTTAGCATTACATTGTAGTAACACTGCCACCATTTGAGCACATATTTTCTTTAAACCTCATGCTGCTGAAGGAGATTTAGGTTGTGTACTATCCCTTGCTAGTCCTAGGATTGTTGAGAATAAAATTATGCACATACCTTATCACATATGCACAAGAGTTATCTATAGGGGAAGTTCTCAAAAGTGAAATAATCAAATATCACTCTCCAATAATCTGTACTATTTTATTAGAAATTTACAAGCAGTTCTCCTCATAGGTGACACCATGCTAGACTTTTACTAAATATACACAAAAGTCATTGGCAGTATTTTAATAACTCACTAGCTTTGTAAAGTTTCTCTTGCCTGGATTATACTTCTTTGTCAGAGAGTATCTCCCATAGGAAGTGATTCAAGTATTAGCTGCTGGAAGAATTTCTCACATCAGATCTCCTCTGGGCGGGGTTATGAGGACCCTAACCCTACAGAGACCAGGACAACACTATCTATCTATCTATCTATCTATCTATCTATCTATCTATCTATCTATCTTAGCACTTCTTACATTGTGTTATACCTCAAGTTTTTCATTTCCTGAATACAAATCCTGCATTATTTGTCTTCTCTTGCCTGTACTTTATACCATGTCTAAACCCTAAGTGGGGGACGGGGAGATAGCTCAGCAGCACAGCACCTGCCTGGCAAGTGTGAGGTCATGAGTTCCATTCTCAGTACAAAAAAAAAAAAAAAAAAAAAAAAAAAAAAAAAAAAGTACGAGTAACTCCTTAGAGGTTATCTAATTCTGTTACGTTAATGGTTAAAACTTTGGCTCAGACTCCTACGGGCTATAATATTTCCAAATCAACTTAAACATGGAAACTATCTTGCAAGCAAGAAATAAAAGTCTTATTTACAAGGCTTTGTAAATAAGGAAAGGAAGAGGGGTTGGAGGAAGGGGAGCGAAATGGGAAAATAGAGAAATCAAGATATATCCTGCATAGGTTCAAAATTGCATGATGAATGAGATCATTATGTATATCTAAATTGCACCAATAAACTTCATTAAAAAACAAGAAAGAAACAAAGAAAGAAAGAAAAGAAAAGAGCCTTACTTTTCTTACTGCTAACGCAAACTACCCAACACCCAAAGTTAAAGGAGGTAAGGTTTATTTTGGGTCAGAGTTTGTAGAGGTTTCAGTCTATAGTCAGCTGGCTCCAAAGCAGAGAGGCACATGGCAGAGGGTATCACAGAGGAGGAACAGTCCATGGCACAGCAGTCAAGTAGCATCTTTCCCTTTATATACCATCCACAGTTCAAGCCTATGGTCTACAATCCTTCATATTCCTAACACATTCTGATTGATTTTCTTCTTGACTTTCTTTTATAAATAAATTTTATGGTTGTCTTAAAGTGTTTCCTAGTGAGTTCAATTTTAGCAACTAGAAAGGAATAGAAAATAGTTTATACTTGCCAGATATTACATATGCAAATATTTACTAAATAGTGTCAAAATTCACATGTGGTATGTTATTAAATCATGTTTATGGATTTTTTAAAAAGGGAATTATCCACATTAAAGAATGTTCTTTGTACTAGAAAGGACCATAAATGTGATTTCTCAACATTAGTGCTCCTTTGTTGGACAGAACAAGCTTTCAGTTCAAAGAGAAATGCCTGAGTACACATAACTGGGCCAAACTGTCCTGGCTAGAAAAGCAAGAAAACTGCATCCAACTGCATTCTGATGCCTACCAAAAAACAACTTGAAGCCACTTTGAGTCAATTAGATTTTGCTTTCTGTTCCTTTGTGGTTATTGTTGAGGGTTAGAAATGAGCATATGCATGTATACTTGAAAGCAGGAAAAAATCTACTCAGGCACCAATTCATAACACCACACTAAAGGAGCAGTTGAGAGAAAAAATTGTGGGAATATGTTGAACAGTTAAAAGGAAATGACATGGGGTAAAACACAAGACTGCAACAGGAAAACATCAGAAGTTGGTTCAGCTGGGGTGGTGCAATCAATTCAAACTTCAACTGGTAAAACACTCTCTAGGTTCAAATTGCTGGATATCAAACACCTGTGTGATCAGGGACATCTCTAAGGATGAGTGCTTTCTGTCGATGGAGTTTCAAATGCCTGAATTCTTAAGTGATTGACTATGTCTATGTGTCAGTACTATGGTTAGGATGAAATTCATTTAGTGCAGCACAGCATTATGATATGAAATAAAATTTCTAAAATATGCAATAAAATTGGAATAGCCATTTGGTTCATTATGTGTCAGGAAGGCAAGCCAAAGTGGATGTTAACATTTTATGCAAGTGAATATATATCTTCCCCAAATTAATTTTATCACAACCATCTTTCTATTAACACATAATAGTCTTACAAATTCAAACAATGAAAATTCATATTTTGAATTTGTGCTCAGGAGTATATATGTGTTTTGAATGAATAGAATGTCTCTGCCTATCTCAATCCCTTTGAATCAACTCACAGAAACTAGCTCGGTTAGTGTGTAATGAGTAAGAAAGGTGTTAAGTGTGGGGATCAGCACAATGACTAAATCCAGGTGCTTTTCTCACAAATAGAAATTTTAGGGGAGCACAGGCATACCCAATTCCATGGGGACTGGTGATGTACTGTCTACAGCTACTCATGGAGACCACATTGCCTGCAAAGCCAATACTATTTAATATATGCCCCTTTACAGAAAAAAAGTTCGTTGACCTCGAATTTATAAATGGGAATTTCAAATTTGACCTGCATCAAGACCCTTGGAGAAGCCGGGCGTGGTGGCGCATGCCTTTAATCCCAGCACTCGGGAGGCTGAGGTAGGTGGACCGTTGTGAGTTCGAGGCCGGCTTGGGCTACAACGCGGCGCAAGGCCGACCTGAGCTACATAGTGCGACCCTGCCTCAAAAAACCAGGGCTGGGAGTTTGGCTCAGTGGCTTAAGCGCCTGCCCTGGCAGGCGCAAGGCTGTGAGTTCTTCCCCGGTGCCGCAAAAAAAAAAAAAAAAAAAAAAAAAAAAAGACCCTTGGAGATTCATGGATGCATATTGCTAGATCCCACTAGTAGATTCAAAGGACTTTGACTGGGGCCTCAAATTTTACAGTTGCCAATTGATGCTGATGTTGCTGGTCCACGGATCACGCTCTGAAGATCCCTGGTGGAAAAGTATGAGAGTCTTGATATAGGTAGAAACATTATTCATGTTAACTAAGTTAATTTCCTCTGCCTAAATCATAACACCATGACATGGCTTACATGCTGCTGAATTAAGCAATTTCCACTGTACTTCCAATCTACTGAGCATTATCCATCCCATTATTCCTAGCAGTGACTCTGAAGTTTATCACCCTCCACCTCCTTTGCTTTACCAAAGAGGAATGAGCATCATGACAGAAGGCAAATGGCTTGTTCTGAAATAGACCTGGAGCCAATACAGTTGTAGCAGATGGTTGACAGCCCAGATTTCTTTAGTAACTCTGGGGGTTTCCAAGTCACAGGATGTTTTTATAGACACCCTAGAAGAGCATGGTTGAAAAATTAACCAGAAGTCTTCATGCTTGTTAATCGATTGCCTGGCCTTAAGCACCTGACAGATATAAGACAAATATTTTCCAAATACTCAAGGTTTTGCTGCCTCATCGCCTGACCTATGAAGAAACAAAAGCTTCACACATGTGCTTTTACCCAGACCTGCAGATTCTCTGTGATATACTGACTAAAGACAACATTTTTGTATTGTGCTAAAAAGATTGAATACAATAGTCTACTGCTGAAGGTGACTTTATGAGATATATACCATTGATAGTATATAGATTTATTTTTAAACTGCTGCATTGAACCTATATATGTCTTCATGAATGAGAATATACATTGCACCAGTAAGCTTCCTGTTTCTGTAAGAAATACCTAATAATAAAATAATCAATGAAAGAAGAGGAAAAGCTTTAATTTGGCGCATAGTTTCAGAGATTTCAGCCCATAGCTGGGTGCTTTCAGTTCTTTTGGGTCTGTGGCAAGGCAGAATGTCATGGTAGAGAGTATGCGGAAGAGCAAAGTTGCTCCCCTTATGGCAACCAGGAAGTAAAAGACAGGAAGTGAAGGAGCCAAGATAATAATATCCTCTTCAAAGGCACCCCTCCCTTAATGATAATACTTTTTTGCACTAGTGGTCAACTCTTAAAGTATCCACCATCTCCCAATATAGCTACACGCTGTTGACCACACCTTCAACATGCAGGCATTTGAGGGATACTTACTGAAACCAAACCGCATAATATAAACAACTCTGCATTACCTGAGAATTGTGGCATGTTTTCTTAAAGGGATTATAGTTAAGTTATATAAATTCAACCACAGAGTTTTATCATTTACCCACTGAATTGTAAATATGGAAGGATCTATACAAAACAATGTGCACCAAATTTTATGACATACAAATACAACTAGTGATTGCCACTACCATCCCCCAAATTTAGAATAATAACTAAATAAATGTAGTAATAGCTAAAATAAATGCTATAGAACATTAAATTAGAATTGCCTTAAGTTTTACAGATGGCTGAAATACATGGGCCTTAACAATTTGCTGTGTGTGTTTTAAAAGAGTGTTTCAAGTGTCTTGAAAGGTTTTACTTAATTTTAGCTTAATTATAAGTAAATGATTTGTGAAAAGAGTGGGAAACTCTATTGCATAGGGAAAATTAATTCTTATTAAACAAATGTCAAATTAATTCTTATTAAACAAATCATGTTTTCCTAACACAAGCAAGGCAAAATATTTAAATGCAAGCAGTGGCTCTCACCATGTAAATGTCACCCTGACAGAGTCAATTTAGTTTTAGGAGCTGCTTTTGCACTGATGGCATGTTAAGCATTTCATTGCTCTAGATCTGTGTCATTTTAGTCTTTTCATTTTGTTTCTTTCTGTTAAAGAAGTTTCAATAAAACAGCTAGCCAAGCACACACCATGTGAGCATTCCAAGGGTGACAGCCTGCATTAAAATAATTCTGGTTAATGAGGCAACGCACTGATGAGCAGTCACCAAGGAATGGGTGGGTAGTTAGCTTGGAAGTCTAGATCATTTCTCAGGGGATAGCCACAGAGCGTTCAGGAACATGTAGTCTCCATGCTGTGTAAACAAGGACGTTAGCATAGGAAGTCCACTTGGCTTCTTTAAAGAACTAACTTTGCCTAGGCCATCCTGGGATTCTTGCATCTACCTGCGATTCTCGCAGCCTTGGGATCAATTGCTTCTTCTTCTTTTTTTTTTTTTTTTTTTTCTTTCTTTTTCCAGGAGACTAAAGGTGGACTCTCTCACCCAAAACAAAATATTTCCTAATTTACTACTTTTATGTTGAATTGTCCCTAGACAGACTGCATGTTTTCTATTTATAATTAAAGGTTTTTAAAAACCTATTAATATTAACCTGCAGGAGGAACAAGGAAACCTTTCTCTCTATACTGATGCAATTAGAACAGAAACTTTTGGAATAATTTTTATGGATCTCATTTTGGTTAATGTCAGGTTACTTAGAGCACTCGTGCCTGCTGATATAAAGTTCCATCAAGGTTTGAATGATAAGCCTTAACGCTCTACCTCTTACGGAAATAAACATGAAAGCAGTAAGTTAATGCATAACCTTTCCACTTAAATCTTAATTAGGAAAGATGCTCTAGTATATTATCTTGGAAACTAAAAGATCCACAGGCAATTTAAATTTCTTACTTGGCTTTATTTTGACATCTCATTGCATATAGCTGTCCCTATAAGTGTCCCCACAGGACTCACACAAAACCACCTTAGCAGTTGCTAGATATTTCCTTTTTAAGTGAATGTGTCACTCAGTTGGAACCTACAGCCAAAGGATAGCACTGGAAGTAGCAAGAAAATCCAATGTGTTTGTTATTTCTGTCTAAATAAATGATCAAAGATGCCCATTCTCACCAGTGATCTGAATAATACATCCCAGAGCTTACTTACAGTTCTTCCTTATTTGCTACCTTCAACATTAAGACTTTTTTTCCTCCCGTTGTCCCCAAATCTATTTATTAGACAACCTATGTATCACCTTATTTTTCCTCCATTTTAATTTTCTCTCTAGGTCTGCATTTTTCATTATTCCATTTTAATAGACTTTTAAACTCTGAGACTCAAAGATATTCCTGGCAAAGTTTGGGTAAAATTATAAACAAATGATCAAACTTCTCATGCTCACAGTTGTGATCTAGAATTTTGTTATCATTTGTCCTCTGGCTTACAGAAGTAATTATCATATGAAACCCACCCCCCCATGTAATGCCAAGGAGCCTATTCCCCCAGGGATTTCAGAGCTGGGACTATGGAAGCAATAAAGAGTAGCTCTTCCTGCCCTCTATTGTATTTGAGCATGCCTCCAACCTAATACAGCCTTTATCGTGCTGAATGTGGGGGGCAGGATGGAGTCCCCTAAAGATGTTCCCATTGCAGTCCCTAGGTCTTGTGAATGCGTGAATTCACATGGCCAGAGGAATTTCACAGATGTAATTAAGTTCAGGACTGTGAAATGTATAGGGAGAAGAGTTCTCTGAACCCTAACCATTTTGCAGTGAATCACTGTTTAGCTGTCCATGGTATCCGAGTGTGTGACTGTGGATGTGCAGAAGATGAAAAAGATGACTCAGAGACGAGATTTAGTTTAATCACTGAGAACCCAGAGGGGCTGCTGCTTTAGTACGAGACAGCTTCAGGGAAACAGACCCCAAGCCGAGACCTCTGTGGTTATATGTGTGATTCAAGTACATGAGAACAAAGATGCAGAAGAAAAGCACCTGGAACATATTGTATAGGTATTTTGGTCAGAAGATAGGGAAAGAATGGAATGGTTTGTTATGTGACACATTGTCGACCTAGTTTAAGCAATATTATCAAAGGGACACAAAGGCCAAAGCAAACATCTCTGAGAACAAACTGATTTTAATTCTGCTGACTTTCATCTGGTAGATCTTGTCTAAACTCTAACCATGCATTCCAGGAGTCCTGAACTGTTGTCCACAAAATCCCTTCCTTTTTTGCATTCGCTTTAGTCACTGTTTTGGCCCAAGTCTCCCATGTAGTGGATCCTTGAAAATCACACAAAAAAAATAGCCCTCCCTCGCTACAGCTTGACTGTGTCTACTGAGACTGGTGAGGTTTCTGACAGGCATGAGAACACGGTGCACAGGAAGACGTAACTTTTCCTATAGGCACTAGGCTTTTGCTTCTGTTTTGCTGTGTGACTTGGGTCTAGACATAAACAATAGATTGGCAAGGAGGGCTTGGTGATTTAGGAAGTGCAGCTACCATTAAGCTGTCCACTACTCTGTAATCAACCCCTAATAAACTCATTTACTTGCCAAAATGGACTTACCTAAGTTGTCTGTTGGTCTGCCAGGACCTTCTCAATTTAGAGGCAGACATTTCTCTTTATGTTTCCCTGGGAAAATCACACAACAAGATAGGAGATGACAGCTGTTTACCCCATTAGACTCATGTAATCGCCAAGGCCCTTACAAGAGAAAGAGGAGCACAGAGTAGGGTAAAAGACAGACGGAGATTTGAAGATCTTATTCTGCTTACTTCAAAAATGAAGAAGGACCACAAGTCAGAGAGAAGCCAGCTTCTAGAAATGGGAAAAGGTAAGGAAAGATTCACCCAGACACTCCACAAGAAACAACACCCTAATAATAACTTGATTTTGAGCTCTCTGAGAGTTTGGGCTTCTGACACTGTAAGATAATAAATCTGTGTTGGTTTAAGCCATCAAGTTTCCATCAACTGGTACAGCAGTGATAAGAAACTAACACAACGGGCATGCCATCACAGAGTTACACAGACTGTTTTTCATATGTAATGGTTTAGATCAAGAGTGTCCCTCAGAAGTTTGTAGGTGTTGGCACCTAGTTTGAGGCAGGTCACTGGGTCCATGACACCCCTTCCTGTCTCCTCCCTTCACGCTCTGCTTCCTGCCCACCATGATGTGAGCAGCATTTCCCCGCCAAACCCTTCTGCCATGCAGTTTCTGTCTCAGAAACTCCAAACACAGACTGAAACCATGAGCCAAAATAAACCTCTGCTTTTTTACATTGTAGGTGTCTGAGATTGTGTTTCAGTGATGAGAAAAATGACTATGATATCATGGAAAGTTCTTGTAGTTTAAATGATTGATTGATCGAGCTTTTGCCTTGAGTTCCCCATAAAAATTAAATTTCATGCAATGAGATGGTAGGTACAATTTCAGAAGTGATATATGAACTCTGTTAAAATAAATACTGTGATATAGATTTTATAATTAGATCCAAAAATATTTTTAACTCTACTCCAACACTGGTTCCAGTCTTCAGGTCTGAAAACTCATTACTACTTCTGTATTTTTATGAATAATTACTGCTAGTTCACCAAATGATATATTGCAACTGGGATCTGTGTGTGTGTGTGTGTGTGTGTGTGTGTGTGTGTGTGTGTGTCTGTAATCAGGAATTGAGTCTATCATCATCACATTGAGCGGCATCCTCAGTTCTTTTTATGTATTGATTTGCTTTTTACAGTTTGAGACAGGATTTTGCTAAAACCCTAAGTTGCCCAGGCTGAGTTCTATCTTGTCACCCTTCTCCCTCAGCCTCACAGAGTGCTGGAATTATAGGGATGCACCACGATGCCTGCCTTGCACTGAGATTTTTGTTTTACCACCTCTTTATCATGATCTGCTCTTACAGTGCATGAAATTTACTTACATGGCAATGTTTCACTCTTCCTATTTGCCTACTAATTTCTAGAATTATGTCATTATAGAGACTTTCTTTATTGGTTATTCACATGGGTTGAACTGTGTACAGCAAAAATTTCTACGTTGGAGTCTGTATCCCATTTCCTCACAATGTGACCTGGTTTGGAGATAGGTCCATTACAAAGGTAATCCAGTTAAAATGAAACCTCTAGGGGGGTTCTCTGATCTCACAGGATTGGTATTTTTATAAGAAGGGGAAATTTGGACACTGGGGCAGATTTAAGCCCCAAAGAGGCACTTAACTATTCCTAACACTGATTGCTAGAATAAATAATAGTGGTACTTCTACACTTAAACATATAGTATCTTCAGCTGTTGTCTGTGTTACCATCTCCACCACTCCCTTACTGGTTGAAAATGGTAACATCTCTCCATCATGTAGTCCTTTGCTCATGTTTATTTTTTTTTTAAATAGAATTTGAAGAATAAATAAATGGAGACCTTTCTAAATGCCATCGTCTCTCATTCATAATTTCTTTATGATGTGTCAAAAATTACTTTTTCTAATAACAGATCAAACATACTACAAATTGAGACTTACCATGTTACTTGTCCTATGGACATGAATGACCAAGGTCCTCATGGTATCCACAGTTATCACCCCCATCTCAGATTTGTTCCCTAGCACAGAAAAGTTGGCCCCAGAGCCTGGAAGAAATGCCACCCAGTCAGGCAGACTCCATACTCCAAAACCTGCACCCTACAGAACGCCTCCACCTTGTGCGGGAAGACATGCTATCAATTTGATAAGTGGTCTTCACTATCCCTGTTGGAGAATGAGGAGACTGAAGTGCAGACAATTAAGCAAATCAGTCCTGATCCTGTGTATGAATCACTTTGCCATCACTGGCACAAAACGAATGACACCCACAACTTTAGGAAGTGACATTTATTTTGACTCACAAGCACAGGACTGAGGCTGTGGCAGGAATGACGTAACAGAAGGGTACGCAGGAGAAACGTGCTTAACACATGGCATCCAGGAAGGAGAGAGAAGAGAGGAAGAGAGGAGGGGGAGGGGAGCGAGAAAAGGAGGGGAGCAGGAGGAGAGAGGGAGAGCCGTATAGCCAGAGCCAGGGGACTCTCTAAAGGCATGCTCCTAGTAACTCACCTCCTCTGAGTGGACCATTCCTCATAGCACATCCATCTGTGATCTCCTCATTGAATAAATTCATGAGTTAAATGCCCCCATCATCCAATGGCTTCCCAAAATCCCCACCTCTCAACACATGAGGCTTTGGAAGGGGCACTTTAGACCTAAACCTTAACACTTTCCCATGCAGGAACTGGCCACATCCAGATTCAGATTCTGATACAGAGTTCATGACCCTCACTTTGTGACTCTGAGTTTTGCTTTGTTGCTACTTCCTGCAGGTCCTAACCCACATGGTAAGATGGCTTCTCCATCTCTACCTTCTCCTTTATCTCAACACTCTCTCCTTGTGCTTTGAGGTGCCATTTTTCCAAAGCCCTCCCAGCCCCCGTGGACCTTGTGTCTGCTAAAAATGCCCAAAATCTTAGTAGCCGCAATGCCCCCTTGCCCACAGATCCATGCTTCTTGTTCTTTTCCTGCCTCTCCCACCTTCTTGTCTCTATCCTTCATCCCTACCTGTTATGCTTGATTCATTGTGTCAACTTGAGAAGTTTAGTAATTTAACTAAGAGATTCAGCAGGGAGCCAGGATCCTTACTTTTTTAAATATCCTCAGCCTGCGCAAGAGGAGGGCACAGAGGTGGTGTGAGTGCTACACCCACCCTGGGGGGTCTGGAGGGGAGAGTAGCCTGCTTACAGTATAAGGGAGGAGAAGAGGCTTGCTCTGCCCTGTTTTTGCTCTGGCTGCTTTTGCTGTCTTCTGCTGCCTTGAAGTGTCGCTCCTATGCCATGCCACCCTGCCTTGGAGCCAGCTGATTATGGACCAAAACCTCCACAAACAGTAAGCTAAATAAACCTTTCCTTCCTTCATTTTGGGTGCCAGGTATTTTGTTTCAACAACTGGAGAAAAGTAACCAAGACACCACCCAAACACCTGATTCCCCAAAACTAAGGACAAGAGGTGAGAAGGACAGTGAATAGGAACAGCATCAGCCATTTTCTTTAATGCTATCAACTCACAGCATGTACAAGAACACGTGACATGCTATAGAAGCATGAGATCATTTTTCCACGGATAATGCCATCATGCCCTCCAAGGCTGCTACTGTAATTGCTATAGTTCTCTGAGATCTGGCAACAACGCCCAGAGACACTTGGAAAAAAAGTCTTAAAAGAAAGACCTGTTAGGTCCTAATCTGTTGCCTGACATGGTATCTTCCCTTGGAGCAGAAGTGAAATTTAGTTGTAGAATTGAGTGGCATATGGTCTAAAACATTTATTTTCACTCTCCTCCCCAATCTGGTTTTCAGAAAGGACTAACATCTTTGGAAAATTATCAAGTATAACAATGAGTAAATAGAAGATGCATTAGATGAAATGAAGTGTGCTTTTTTTTGTTGTTTTGTTTTGTTTTTTGCTGTTTTCTTCAACATATAAGATGCTAATCCCTCAGAGAGCTCTCTTAAGCATTTCCTTTCGAACACATGATTTGCTTTGCCCGGCAGGTTTCATTTGATGTTTTGCACCCATCTGCAAAGCACATTAAACTTCAAACACACAGCAAAATTGGTTGACTTGACTCAGAAATTTTTTCCATTCTCAGAGTCTGAGTCAGTCCACCTGGAAGAGTCTTTGGGAATGTTTCTCAATCCCTTTCACAAGGAAAGATTTTGCAGCAATTTTCCTTATTAAATGCTTGAGAATTTCTGCTGAAGTTTTAAAAATGGTTCCCACACAGATCTCTTTCAGAGTGTAAGAAATTAATGATTTGCTCCATCTATCCATATTTAAGCCAACCCCCCAAAAAAAACTTACAATAAGTGCATTTCACTGAAATAAAAGTCAAGATAATTGTTTCCTAAAATTTTTAGCGAAAACCACCATGGTTGAAATCGAACGGACTTTGGGATGCACTCTTGCTCTTCCAAATACAATAAAAATCGTCTAACTTGATATTTTGATTGAAGTTCCAAATCCTGCCAATGATAGTCAAGGACAAATATTTAGGATGTTCCACACGGTGATGACAGTGGAGGAATAAAAATGTCACTGTAATTTGGGACTGTGTAACAGAGACAGTGCACACTGGCTTTGCATTCTGTGTGCCCTCTGCTTCATTAGTGGCTGATGCTCCCAGGCCTCATCTCTCTGCCAGGCTTAATTGGTTGGAGTGGGTTAAAATGGATTAGCAGTAAGACACTGTTCTGCTTGGAAAACCTAAATCTTCTTTGATTGCACTTTCACCTCATATTAAAGATAATTTAAAGCAAATATCAGGCAATGATACCACAAAATCCCCTTTCTGGGTCTTTCAATCATCCAGAAAAACCTAACCATTAAAATCTATTTTTTTTTAGTAAATAAAAAGCAAACTGCATTTTTAAAAATGAGCTACTACCACTCACATTAGTACCAAGCCCAAGGCATACTTTACTTAATCATATGACTAAAAACTAATTATAGAAGTCTACATGTTTGCTCCATCATTAAGAGAGACTTGGGAAATGGAAAAACTGTCCTAATATAAATTGTTTTGCTATAACCTATGGAAGCAGTATTTACCAATAACATCATTCTCATTTTCTTTTTCTTTTCTTTTCTTTTTTTTTTTTTTTTTTTTAATGGGGATCAAATTCACAACCTCGTGCCTGCCAGACTGGTGCTTAAGCCACTGAGCCAAACTCCCAGCCCTGGTTTTTTGAGGCAGGGTCACACTATGTAGCTCAGGCTGGCCTTGCGCTCACGTTGTAGCCCAAGCAGGTCTCGAACTACAATGCTCCTCCTACCTCAGCCTCCCGAGTGCTGGGATTAAAGGCATGCGCCACCATGCCCGGCTCATTCTCATTTTCAAGTTTAATTTCCTTACAACTTTATAACAACATATGGACCACAAATTCTTTCAACACTAAAGAATACTCAGTTGTAGGTTCGTCATCTCTTATGATACAAGCCACCTATTCCTTCTTCCCCTTTGGTTATAAATAATTTGAGAACCTACCCTGAGGGTCATTAGAATTATCTGAAAATCAAGGAAACTCAAGAGAGTTTTCAGTTTATAAACTCGTGTTTGGAGAACTAAAAATATGATCCTGGGAAACTGTGTTATCAAACAGTGACCTTGTGTTGCCAGGTAAAAAGGCATAGGTCAAAGGCTTTGAAGTATCTGTATTACCTTGCTTGAATGGTGACAGTGTGGCTGAGAGGAGAGCTTGCTCAACATGAGTGAGGCTCTGAGTCTGATATCCAACACTTTCAAAAAAAAAAAAAAAAAAAAAGGAAAAAAAAAAAAAGCAATACTATATTAGCTGACCTGGATAGGGTCCTATAAAAATATACCATAGACTGATGGTTTAAACAACAGACACTTGCTTGTAACATTTCTGGTTGTTTGAATTCCAATATCAATATGTGAACCAAAATGGTGCCAGTGAGGAGAGAGAAGACACAGAAAAGCAAGTCTAGGGTGGATGGGCGACAAGCAGGTCTTGGGGTGACAATAAGGAAAGCACTGTGAATGACAAAGTGGGATGACGGACACAAGATGCCAAGAAAACAAGATGGGTGTTTCTAGAATATTCAGCGTTCAAGAAAATCTACAGTCGATGTAAGCTCCTACAGAACCGTTCCTATCAGCCATTGGTGAGGATGGAGGTCCTGAAGGCCTACAAATCCAACTCCCGGGGTTCTCTGCCTATCGTGTCTACATCTGATTGACTGGCCAGTACCATTTGCAAAAATGTTTTTAGCTGAGCAAAACTTGCACAAGCAATGCCAAATTTCTAGCACCTGGGATTCGACTCTGGCCTTTCCTTCGTCATTTACTGGTCTTCCTCCTTGACTACCACCTTCTTTGGGTGTAAGAGGTACAGCAGACACGCTTACTATGCGAAGCATCTCTCAAGGGTACCTTGGATTCTTTAGAGGAAATAGACAGCTGAAGGAAATGAAGATAAACAAATACGCTACTCAGGTCCTGAATGGAAGCCAACACATTAGTGAGTCCCACCGGGGTGTGGACCCTTACAAATCACGTTAAGATTTTCTATACCTAGAAAACCTATAAGCCATCCTAACAGAAGAATTCTATTGAGAGAGAAAATGAGTTCACTGTTTTATGATTTGAGTAAGAACAATATTATCTGCGTATCCATGTGCATTGTAATTTCTGCAGCATTGTTACAAACATCAATTCTGCCTGCTGGCTTACTGTCAGATATTTGATGCCTTCCCCAAGAGACTGTGGGAGTACATTTTCAAATTGTCTTATACACGATCCTTGATGAATGTTTTTTCCTTCCAATATCTCAAAAAGGGTAAAAGTCACTTCAAAAGCTTCCAGGTACAAATTTTATTGATCATTTTCTCAGCAAGATATATTTATGTTACCTTCATCCTTTGCAAATACCCAGATCTGTACCAGTCAAGAGTCAAATGTTTGGAGAATCATATTAGTTATGATGGTCTTACAGCAACGAAAAATTCCACAGTGGTCTGACACTGTGAACTCTAGTGCAGCCACACCAGCAAACAAAAAGCAGACAGAGCAGAAAACAACTGAACCCTTTCATCCCAAAACTAATTTTTCTGGAAAGGATGGCTTTTAGATCCTGTCCTTTACTTTTGTATTATTTCCTTAGTCACGATCTTTAACCATGTTTGGTTGATGCAATATTTTATCAGCTTAAAGGAAGAACAGGAAATTAAGAATTTGGCACATACTGTGAGAGAATCTAAGGATGCTTTTAATATATGATCATGAATTGCTTGAGGACACAGAGGCATTCTAAATGATGTATCATTAGGTGATTTTATCCTTGTGCGGGCATCACAGAGTGTACTTACGCAGACCTAGATTATATGGGTCAATCACTCGCCATAGACGTAATCAAGAAACACGGTAAGAGCTGGGCGTGGTGGCACACATCTGTAATCCCAGCACTCTAGGAGGCTGAAGTAGGAGGATCACAAATTCCACCACAGCCAGGTTAATTTATCCAAGTTAGGGAGACTCTAACTCAAAATGTTTTTGAAATTATTTTTTTAAAACAAAGGCCTGGGTATGCAACTCAGTTCAAAAGACCTGGGATCAATCCTCAGTATAGAACAGGAAAGAAGGAAGGAAGGAAGGAAGGAAGGAAGGAAGGAAGGAAGGAAGGAAGAAAGGAAGGAAGGAAGGAAGGAAGGTAGAGAAGGAGGAGGAGAAGGAGAAGGAGAAGGAGAAGGAGAAGGAGAAGGAGAAGGGAAGGGAAAGGAATGGAGGCAGGCAAGAAATAAAAGTGGTAAACATAAAACCTGTGAAGCTTCTGCCAATACAACACACCACATGCTTTGCAGTAAATATTTTTATAAGTAGCATGAAGACATTCTAAAATAACAATAAAGTATATACAGCAAATATATAAAATAGTCACATCATTTATAAGCACCACCAAACACAGACAATACATAAATCTGTGTATTCAACTTTTATACAGTTGTCAGTAGAGTAGGATTTTTTTTTCTCCTAGTATGACTTCAGACACATGAGTAATTTCTTGTGGTCTGACATGACGGTGGCTACAATATCAACACACAAGAGAAATGTTTTAGTTCCATCCTCATCTTACAGGGCTGCCATCTGAGGCATTTCAGTAATCACCGAAACACTGTTAAGAGGCATAGGATCCTGGGAAAGATCTTACAGGGACACACTGGATGAATTAGTCCAAGATACAATTTATAACAATATACACTAGAGCAATAAGGTTTTTTCTTCACTGATGCATAAGGCGTATACAGATCTGCTTTATCCTCAAAACACAGAACATGGTAAGAGACCACCAGACTGTGACAAAAACTTTTCAATGCCATCTTTCTCACACCTGGGGTGCATTCACTCTCAAAATCATTAAAATGCATGAGGCAGTTGTAACTCTTCTTTGTGGAAGTGGGGATATATTTATGGCGGTCTCTCAGACACAACTTCCTGACCTTTCCCGCATTGAAACATGAAACACACTATTTGTATCACAGGCAAGCAAGCAAGCAAAAGATAGTCAAAAAAGGATTCCATTAGACACCACAGAAGTTGCTGGGAATTATTTTCTATGTATTTTCTATTAATGTGTCATTTCCAGAACCTGTATAAGATGTTTCCCCCACCCCCAATCAATCCCAAGGCTTTAACGTTGCCAGGCTTATTTTGAAAAATTAAATGCAACTCGGAAAAATAATTAGAAAGTACCGCAGAGCAGTCTGATCCAGAAAAGAGTTTCAAAAAGTTTTCTACATTACAAAACTTGATTTTCAATTTTGAATAGATGTGCACGTGGAGACACAGAGAGATTTTTAAGTAGTAATTGGGGTAGTTTTAAAATGCACAGTCCTAAGGGACGAATGCATGAGACAACTTCCCTTGTGCTTTTAGTGTATCTATCTACTCAGAACAAATTTCCAAGCATGACAGTTTTTTAAACCAAAATGTCCCAAGCTCCTGCCTTCCTGCTTACTAAGATTGAACACAGCCTCTATGACTTGCATTCAAGTTGGTCCAAGATACACTTCGGTGTGTGTTTCAGCTATATAACTCAATGCATTTTCTGCTAACACTGGCCCCCCTTCCTTCCTGCATCTATTCTCTGCTCAATGACCCTGAGGCTTTAATCATGCTGTTCTCGCTCCTGCAATGCCCTTCCGTCTTCTCCTCTGTCAAGGCTTCCTCAAGGCTTAGCTCAATTACTATCTCTTTTATGAAGCCCTCCTCTTATCCATCTCCTCTGCCAGGATTAAACAGCTCCGGCTCTGTGGCAAACAGAATTCAAATCTGACATCTATTACAATATATAGAGTCTAATTTTATGGTACGGCCATGGCAGAAGCCTGAGTCCTCCATGCCATTAGGACCTCTGGGGACAGAATGAGTTTCGGGGACCACAAATTAGATCCTGACTTTTACTGAGATCCCATCGGCAATGCAGAGCCAATAGATTGGGGCAGAGCCCGGTCAGGTCTGACTTAGTGCTCAGTATTTCCACTCATAATTTATGTGAACTTTTATACGGGTAATATCTATCTTGCAGAACTGTCGAGAAAGTAGGAAGGAACGTATGTATTTTATAATCCTTAGCCAACTTCCTGGAGTCTCACGGGAGCTTAAAAATAGCAGGCATTAACCAGGCATGGTGGCGCAGGCCTTTAATCCCAGCACTCGAGAGGCTGAGGTAGGAGGAGCGTTGTGAGTTCGAGGCCGGCTTGGGCTACAACGTGAGCACAAGACTGGCCTGAGCTAAACTGCGGCCCTGCCTCAAAAAACCAGGGATGGGAGTTTGGCTCAGTGACTTAAGCTCCTGTCTGACAGGTGCGAGGTTGTGAGTTCAATCCCCGGTGCTGGAAAAAAAAAAAAAAAAAAAAAAAAAGCAGGCATTGGTAGATAGTGGCATACTTTTCCAGATTTTCAAAAAGGTGGTTATAGCTCTAAGTTAATAAAGAGAACTCTGGTCTATAGACAAAACCTCTTCTCCATGAGGTCTCTAGTAAGATCTGTTGGGGAGAAGGGACAAGAATATAAGAATATTCATAAAAAAACAATACAGCATTACAGGATGACCAGGGCTTAAAGGAAGTGCTATATGTCCTCTTATGATAGAGATCGCATCTGACCAGTGCAGTGAAAGAATGAAGGAATGAATGCATCCAAGGATGGAGCATTCGAGCAGGTTGTAAAAAGCTGCTAGCCCGACAGCTGTTAGCCAGGAATTGTAACCAGAATAAAAGCGCCAACACCATAAGGTGGAAAACGTTAGTTACAAGGAAAAAAAAAGTGAGAGCTTCATTGGCTGGGGATTTTGGGTGATACAAGATGATGGCTAGAAAAGGATACACAGAATCCCACTATCTTAAGGAGATTATGAGGGCGTCTAAAGACTCACACCAAACCACTGATAAACTGGAGATGTCAGTGTAGCATTGCATGGTCACAAATTGTCTCCTCCTAAATCTAGGTTTAGACTGTATTTGTTTTTCTTGTAGATCTTCTTCTGTTAGCAAAAAGACATGCTGATTTTAGAGTTTTATTAATACCAACATTTCTTCAGGCTTTTGGAGATAACTGTTTTATTTTAGATTCATTCGAGATAGTATGACAGGGGTTTGAAGAAAAGCCCTAAATTTCAAAACACACCCTAAGTAAAATCTCATAGGAGTTTTTTGGCTTCATTGAGATCAATTATGTAGAAGTTTATTTCCCATTTGCTGTTTCCCTAACATGAACGTTGTATTTAATGAAAGTCAGTGACTTGGCTAATTATCCGACTGTGGAAAAGAACAGGAAGCCACTGGTACCCCACTGCGTGGGCTACAATCCCGAGACTCGGACCGTCACAGGTATAAAACCTCACTAGCATCCTGTGCTTTCCTCACCCTGAAAGAGTACAATCACATTTCCTGTTCTGTCTTCCAGGTGAAATATCAACCAGAAAACTGACATAAATATAACAAGCAATATGCACGATCGCAGTAAAGTTGCTACTCTCCGGGATGTAGCACGATTACGGTCTTCTTTCATCCTCTCTTTTCTTATGAGAATTGATGCTGCATAAACATACACCACTTGTCACATCCTAGATCACTTAAAAATATTTCAGGGAATGTTCTTCACCTTCATTTTATTCATCGACACTCTTCTTGTGTATTCTGCATACACATGTCCACAAATCATGATGCTTAGAAATCACATCTTCACACAAAAATGATTCATCCATGCATCTCTTGAAAGTGATGGGCAAATATGGTGTAATAGACATGTGTGGCTTTCTCATTTCTATCTGCACAAAAGCCAAGCTTGTTCTATGAGGAAAGGACAGCATTATGTAGATCTAGGCAAGCATTAACATGCTTTATTGATTGTCTTTATTGTATATTTGCACACAGCTACTTTGTGAATCTGTATAGGTTTGAAATGGGGCTTTTAAATAATAATTCATATTCTACAATTTCATCTACACTATAAACAGTAGAGTTCCACAGTACTGTGGAAAAATACCCAATCTGTAATCAAGGTCGAATTTCATTTCTGCTCTCATATAGCATTTCTGTCATTTCCATTAGACATGGTTCCGAGCCTAGATAACCATAAGCTTTCTTGGAGTGTATTACAGCGTCTCCTATCTGAATATAATTCACTGATGCTTTGCAAAGAATGGTCAATAAAACTGACAAACTTTTCAAAAGAGTGCCTTTGTGTAAAATATCCCAGGGAAATTCTTTGTCACTGATGTGAATATAATTCTTCCTCATCTTCATCCCTAATTTAGGGAACTTTCTTAGAAAAGAATTACAGGATTTGTTTAGGCCCTAATAAAAGAAATGAATACCAAGTTATTTCCCAAATGTCCCTTAGAAAGTGGATTCCCTGGTGGTTATGTACTGTCTGCCCTGGGTCCAGGTAGAGGGAGAGTTATGAAGGGCGTAGATATGATATATGAAGGACTCTTGAGTGAGATCTATCTTTCAATACCTGCCCGAGTCCACTGGGAAGGAACTATAACTCTAAGAATTTCTACAGAAAGAATCTATTTTAAGTGAATGATTTATAAAATGGGAAAGAATCTGTAAGGGGAAGCTGAGCTTGCCCACAAATGAACAACTGCAGAACGCTCCTACCACCCCCAAGTGAAAGGAGAAAGGAAAGAATGGTTGCACCAAGAGCTGGCGATGACCCACCACTGACGCTGTGAGAGCGCTCCTGCGTCTTCAGAACCACAGCCTCAAACCTGCAGAATTCCGGGAGCCAAGGCCTGTTGGAAGAGACCATCCAAGTGCATTCAAGCTCACTTCCACTTTCAAAGCTCACGCAAGCTCCACTTACTGGTACCTTCCAATCCAAGCCAACCCAACACTTGGAGGCTGCAGAGATCGGGAGCAGAGTTTGTAGGACTTCGGGGGTTACCAAGAGGTGTCAGAATGCGAGGTGCTACAGAGGGCAGTGGCTTGCTCTTCTGTTTGTTTTTCTGGATGAGGAGGGCTGTGAGTTCCCAAGGTGTCTCACTGTGGTTGAGATAACTGTCCACCAGGGCTCTTCAACCGCGTGGATGAGGGCGGGTTCCATCCAGAAAGAAATGATCGGACACGGTAGCAGCAGATAGGGCTTAATGGCAATCGTGACATGGGAGATCACAGAAGTGTATTAAAAAGGCGCTGCTTTGGACTTCGAAGACTTCCTGAAAATCATGGCTTCCAAGTTATACCCCCCGCCCAAACAAGGCAAACAACCCCAAATCCATACAGGAGGGGGATATACACAGAGGGGAGAGACAGTCATTGTCACCACTTCCCCAGCAGTAAAATGATCTAGTAACAGCGGTAGCAGCAACAGCTCTTTCTCAGTCCGAAGAACATTATAACTCCAATTTTTCTCTGTGACATGTTGCACTTCGCAATAGGAAGTGAGGCACGACTTACTGTGAATTACCTAGACAGAGGGAAAAGCTCTGAATGACTCCAGGCAGGAAAGCTCAGAGAAGCAACAACAAAAATTAAGAAGCACATCTCCCCTTCATGACAGAGTTGGGAGCCATGTTACTAGTGGATCTTCTAGGTATACATTAAGCAAACGACTCGTTCTACCGAGACCATTGTCATTGTCAGGGAATACTCAGCTCTTGATACCCTTTATCTTACATCCTGAAAAAATACGGAGATGGAAGCACATTTTATTACCTGTTTCCCTGAAGCTTTGAGATCCCCCAGGAGATGTTGATGGTGGAATTTCTGAGCAGTGCTGAGAAGGAATCTTGCAAGAATTTTAGCAGGCCTGAAATGTAACTTTTGCCTGTATATGACAGGATGACATGCTGACCATTTGGGCCATGTCAACTTGAATAGAAAACAAAACAAAATACCAAGGAGAAAGAGAAGAATTTGACTAAAAAAAAAAAAAAGATATTTATTTGGTAATAGCAGAGTACAGAAGTGGGAACACATGTGTTAGAATAAACTATGGGTGTATTCAAAGAGGTTGGGAAAGAGCAGTTTGTCTGTCTGTCTGTCTGTTACAGCGGATTGAACCCAAGGCCTTTGCACTGAGATACTCCCCCAGTCCTTTTTTAATTTTTTTTTTGTTTTGTTTTTTTATGTTGAGACAGTATCTCACAAAGTCACTAAGTTACCCAGGCTGGGAAATCTATCTGCCTCAGCCTCTCAGAATACTGGGGTTACCAGTGTGCAACATCACATCTAGTTAGCAAGGGGAAGTTTTTTAAAGACAAAAATGAGAAGGAGTACATCACATATTTTGAAACAATAATCCAGTTATTGTGATTAATCACAGGGATCTTTTGTTTCCTTCTTGCTTTCTTTCTTTTGTTTTCCTCTTCCTGAATTGATAGAAGCAGTGCCATTTTCATACTGACATTTCTTTCACAACACTCTTTTCAAAATACAATCTGTAAATCTTGGCCAAAGGAATGGAATAAAAAAGGAACTAAATTAAAATGAAAATAGTGCCACTCTTTTCAAAGTCTCAATGAATGCGTGGAAGATTCACACATAATGTTATCTTAGTTATACCTTTTTTTTTTAATGGTGATATTATTTAGACCTGTTTAAAGTTTCTGAGTGTTTCGAGGAGACAGCTGTTTTAGGATTCTACAGCCTTTAAGGATGTTAAACTAAGAGTCACAAAGAGATGCCAGAGAAGATCCTTCCGAATGGTCAGAGGACTGTCTCTGAATGCAGGGAGACAATCCCACTTGACTGCCTCAAATATGAGAAGGTATGGGGTATAAAATAGTGGCGCCCTGATGAAAAATACTTGGGTCTCAGGTTCAAATTTCAGTTTCACATGCCAGGTTAAAACTATTGACCTAGGCATGTGGAATAGAGATTCAATACAATGATCAAATGAGACAATGAGAAAAGATTTCTGGATTTCAACACAACTGATACCCTCACCACTTAGGATATAGACTGCTTGACAAACACAGTTGTCCAAGTCTGGAAATGCTGGGACCTCAAGCACAACCTATCAATTTCGACCTACATATTTGAATCACTATTGGTTGAGTATGTACCCAGACAAAAGATGTGTTTGAAAAAAAAAAATTTAGGGCTTTTACAATGCTTTCCATTCTCTTTCCTTGCATTTAAAGAAAATCAAATGCAAATAAAAGTAAATAAACTTATACTAAAAAGGCTTTTATTCACATACACACACACACAGACTTCTCCTACCAGCATACATATATGCACACACAAATTATAGTGGGAAGCATTTTCAAAGTTTATGGCTCTTAAAAACAAGGACGTGTAAGTGGTTTTATTGCATTTATCAAAAAAAAAAAGCTAATCGAATCTGACTGTGAAATACACTGAAGGTGAGTAAATATACTCTTCTCCCTGATGCTAGTTGTACTTAAATGATTCCTATTTTCATGAAACTTTCTGAATACACAAAAGTGAGGTCTCTCATAAAAATGAAGGTATTAATATAGTCAGCAAAGGTTTGTTGGTCCCTCCCTACGTAGGGGGGTCTCAGGGCCTAGTAAATGAATATCGGCTTTCTTGTAGCTATGATTAGAAATCATCAGGAGAGCCAGGTGTGGTGGTGCACGCCTTTAATCCCAGCACTTGGGAGGCTGAGGTAGGAGGAGCGTTGTGAGTTTGAGGCGGGCTTGGGCTATAACGTGAGCGCAAGGCCGGCCGGAGCTACATAGTACGACACTGCCTCAAAAAACTAGGGCCAGAGGTTTGGCTCAGTGGCTTAAGCACCTGTCTGGCAGGCACAAGGTTGTGAGTTCGATCCCCAGTGCTTGCAAAAAAAAAAAAAAAAGGCAAATCATCAGGAGACAGAAATAGTTGGAGAGGCCTGGCAATTGGAAATAAAAATCGGAATCGGAAATTTGTGCATGGCAAAAGTTCAGCTGTATGATAGGGATTATATGGATAAAAATATATGTCCTCATAGTCTACCCTCCAAATAAGATTTCCATACCCGCTGGGTGAAAGTGTCTGCATGCCCCAACTATGGGGAAGAAAAGCATACGGGTTGCATCCAGTATGGGAAATTGCTAAGCAGACCCAATTCTTTGTTTTTATATATAGATTTTTATTTATTTATTTATTGTACCAGGGATCGAACTTATAACCTCATGCCTGCCAGGCAGGCACTTAGGCCACTGAGCTAAATCCCCAGCCAGACCCAATTCTTAAGCCTACTCAGCAGGCATCCCTCAGATTTCATGCTGCAGGATTGGGAGACTGTTTTTCAGATATGAAAAGGGTGTGATCCAAAAACACAGTGTTGTTTAAGTTTTAAAAATTAGCACAGCACTAATATGCTGTGCACATAACCACCAGTCTAGTGTGGCTGGATTTCTCAGAATAAGTCCCATATGCCTAGAAAATTAATAAGTTAGCTTTTTAATCATTTCACTCTTAATTATATCTATGCTGGTATTAATTGCAAACTTTGTGTTTTTTTTTTTTTTTTTTTTACCAAAACTTGGAGTCTATACACTGAGCAGACCAAGTCAAAGAGACAACAGAGAGAAACTCAGTAATGGACTAAAAACACTTTCACATCAAATCAGTGCACATTCAGTGAAAGAGTTCCTGGTTATTTTTAAGATCTGTCTGAAAAAAACAGAAAAACAAAGAAAAGAAAAAAAAAAGACACTGCCATTAAGCCCTTTCAAGCCACTCCCCCTTCACATCAAATACATCCATCCCATCATCCTTGCCACTTTCTGAAGCAGTTCAGGAAGTTCTTTTTTGTGATAAAAAATACGGTGCATGCTACTGCCGAGTGCGATCCAACAGAAACACAGTCTCCTAAATACACGACACCGGGTCCTTCTCCATCTTATTCACAGAATCAGCCACCATATGACTTCCGGCTCCTCCCAAAGTCAAAATGACCTTGGAAGGTAAATATTTTCATTTGATTCAGGACATCAAGGCAGCCAGGACAGCACAACTAAAGACACTCAGGAAGGAGAACTTCTGGAACTGCTTCAGAAAATGTCAAGAATGATGGGATCAGTGTGTGTTTCATGCAAGGGGGAGGACGTCAAGGGAGTTTAATGGCAATGTGTCTTTTACTGTAATAGAGATTTTTAAAATTTAGACATTCGCTGTAGCTTCTCACACCTCATATATGGCTCCAATCATCACAGCAGAGACAGTGAGATGCCAGGGAGAAGGCAGAAGGAGGACACGGTCGCTGTGGCTTGAGTCTCACAGTCATGCATGGAGCCGCTATCCGGATGGCTCAATGTCCCCACATCGGTTCCCATTAAGAGTTTCACTTGGGCCATGAGGATCTGCCACCTGCAAAGTGCGTGTGTGTGTGCTGCCCGATGCTGAGGAAGCTGCATTTGCAGGCCGGTAACACATTCGTCAACTTTCCAATCTTATTCAAAACCTTGAAAATGTGCCTTTCCTCTCAACAACGGTGCAGATTTGGGATACGAACTCTCTACAACCTGCAGATTGATGGAGACGCCAAAAGCCAGTTTCTAGACGTTTGCTTTCAAGCATCTCCACCCACTTTGCACTTGCGTTTTACCCTGTGAGCCCAAAGTTCCTGGAATCCTGAGGCTGCCTTCCCGAGAGGACCATGTCTAGGGTTCGTCACCTACTGAGTCCCTTCTCGTCTCTTGTCCCTGATCCCTGCCCCCCTCCCCCCGTCATCATCTCTCAGTATGCTTAGACCTAAAAAGCTGCCCATTACAAAGGAATTCTTCTCTGTTCCTCTTTGGGTAACTGGAGCAGAGGCAGATTCGCTTGAAGCTCATAAATCTAGAGTTGCTGACTTGGCTCCTATCATAAAACTTAAGGGAGTGCCAAAAAGTAAACAATCTGGATAAATAATATCTTCATATATTATTTAAAATATATAAATTGATGCCAAAAGCTCCACGGTAATCAAAATATGAAAATGTTAAATAGGGACAGGAACCAGTCTGGTCCGGAACAAATCACCTCAGATGCCACGTTAACCCTGGCCCTTGAGCACTACTGAGTCACTCAGTTCAGCCTGGCCCTTTGTTATTGTAGTAGTTGATATCTGATATTTTTACTGCAACCAAGGAAGACCTCTTCGTGTCCTGCCTGCCACTCCACTCTCCCCACCACATTACCCTTCGCACGGAGTAGAGATGAACCACCCGCATGCACTTCGGAGGCTGTGCTCCTGGAGACATGATTTAGAGTAGCATTTAATTTCAGTTTACTGCAACATCTCTCTTGGATCTGGGCAACAGTTTCTACACTTACTTAAGGAATTGCTGTCTTAGTGACATATTACTGCTGTCATAAATTACCAAAAATGTTATGACATTGAATAATAGATGTATTCTCTTGCAGCTCTAGATGTCAGAAATCCCAAACAGGTCATCTGGTTTACCTTCCTTCTTGGGGATTCATGGACGTATTTGCTTTGTGCCTTTGCCATCTTCTCGAGGTCCAAGCTTGCGGTCCTCCATGGCTCCAGCCTCTGCTTGCTGTCCTCCTCATAGCCCCAGTCCAACTCTGACCCCTTACAATTTTCTTGTGATTACACGAGGTGTATTTGGATAATCCAGAATAATCTCAATATCCTAGAATTCTCAACCACATCTGTAAAATCCCTTTTGCTGTGGAAATTGATGGGTGTTTCTGGGTCCTGAGGATTAGGATAAATGAACATCTTTGCATGGGAGACTTTATTCCACTTACTGCAACTTTCTAGTGTTGGAGTAGCTACTAGGAAGTCCCTCAGCCCCACTCTACTCATTGCCTTGGAGATGGACAGTAAGATGCCACACCAGTAATACTGTTGCCATATGGAAATGGTCTCAAATTCCCAGGAAGTACGGCTAATGTACAGCTGCAACAAGCGTGCAAGTGGACACAGACCGAAGCTAGTCTAGCAAAATCTCTCCGGGCCACAACAGCAAAGCATATATACAAGAGGAATACACCAGACTTTTTCCTAAACCTGACAGAATGCCTGAAATTTGAATGCCTTCACTCATAATGACTTTTGAAGATCAAAGAGACAAATTCAAGCAATAATTTTAAAAATGCAACTAACACATACCAGAAGAATAATTTTTTCCAATTCTCTACAAAGACAATAGAATTACAAAATGTCATTTGTGTCCTAGGAAGGAAAACAAAATATGTAAAAACGTTTTACAGAGGGATATTTAGCAGTAACTGGATTAGAGGCTGATGTTTAGGCTCGGTGGTCGATTACTTAGTATGCAGCAGTTCTTGGACTCAGTCTCATGGAGAAGATGAAAGGAAGGAGGAAGAAGAGAAAGAAAGGGAGAAGCAGAAGAAGCAGCAGAGGAAGAGGAAGAAGAAGAGGGAGAAGAAAGTCATCATGGTCCCTTTTTATGGATCTGGGAAGGATTCTGGTATCTGTCAAGATTTCAAAATGTTATATTTTGTTGTGATTTCTTTGAACCTCAATAACTGCATTGTCTTACTTCACCATGTACAGAGAAATACTTTCTTATTATGGGCCCTCAAAGATTTTATAAATTTAGACCACCCAAACGTGGATTCAAATACTTTGTTCTGTGTAAGAGAGAATCTTCCTAAGCAGAAGTCTGGCTGGAAACCACTGCAACAGCTTTGGAGCTACTTTGCCAATGGTCTGTGACTAACTGTAGTCTCCCTTGTACTTCCCACAACTGCCTGCTTTAGGTTTCTGAATTTTCTGAAGGATGAGCAGTGACTCTGCTGGTTTTACTTTTGTCCACAATCAGGCATAAGACTTCTCTGTTTTGCTTTCCTTTGTGCTTTCTATGTTCTCTCAGAAACGGCTGACAGTTGCACGTACCTAGGAATTGGAGATTCTTTTAGATGGATTAGTACTAAACACTGAATTGGAGTTTATTTTCCATTGCTTTCTGATCCTGGCTCTATTTTTCTAAGTTGTCCTGGATTTTATTTTTGAGTTTTCTAGATTCTGAGTTATGATATTCATAATATCAGTGTTTACAAAGTGCTTAGAGTTCTCAGACAACTATGGTTTCCCTTCCCTTGCTTCAAATGGACAATTTCACATTAAATATATTCTCCCAACACTCTAATATCTAGCTCGGTCCTGGGTTACATTCATGTTTTGTTGACTATACTGAAAATTTGTTTATATATTCGAATTAAATATTACACAGGCACATTTATTTTTTGCACCCTATAGCTTTACTGCATTTTGTGGCTATTTCTTTCTTTTTTTTTTTTTTTAACGAATTGAATGTTTCTTGCAACCCTTGGTGGAGCAAATCTTAGACACCATTTTTTCCAATATCTTAGATGGTCTTTAGCATTTTTAAACCAACCAAATGTATTTTAAATTAATGTATGTATATTTCTGAGCATAATGGTATTGCATGGTTAGTGGACTACAGCATACCGTAACATAACATTCATACGTACTGGAAAACCAGAAATTCCATATGGGTTACTTCACTGTGATATCCCTTTTGTTGTAGATCTTTATTGCAGAAGTGCAAAATCTCCTAGTTTTGACAGTAATCAGTAAGTCACATTAATGCAATTTTTTTCTTTATCTTCCTTTAGAGTCTTAAATTCCTATCTTCTAACAGTCACTGGAACCACTCGGCATAGCCCCTCCTGTCTGTCTGCAATGGGGATTCACTCATCCTTCAAAACAGTGGCCACAAGGGGTACCACGTAGCACCACTGTGAGAGAGGATTCTCATCGGCGTTCAGACGTCCTTTCTGGCTTCCAGCTCCATTTCCACTCTACCTGGCTACGGTAACCTTTGTGGGTGCATGTGTTCACTTTATGCATGTTTAATATATCCTCCTAAAGCATCATCTCTTCTAAATGTAAATTCTCCCTTTTCCTCCACTTTAGTCTTTCCATTTTCCTTTATCATGCTTTCATTTCCCTCTGTTTCCATTTTGAGAATAAACCACACATCCTTTGAAAGTCTCCAACTACTTCCTTGCTTTCTTGAGCAAATTAGAATTCCAGAGAACGATCAGGGACAAACCCTCAAATTGCCCTGTTTGGGTTTGCAATGGCCAAGTTGAGTTGTTTCTTCTTATTTCTGTCAATCGAGAAAATGCAGTCATTTTATAGAGAAAACTTTTCAATTCATTCCTTCATGCAAATCCACCACATGTCCCCAGGGGATGCTGCACTTATTTCTGATACCTACGGCCATTTGATGAGCTCAAGTAGTATCCAAACCTAAAGCCCACCTAGTCCAGAAGCTACAGAATGGCTCTTAATAACACGAATCCATGAATTCACACTTTCCTTAGCTGAACACAGTTGAAAACAACTTCAAATGCAGCATGAAACCAACTTCAAATGGGGACATTCATTTTCTATTCCTCAGTCAGTATCAGCTTGGTACTGACAGCTTTGTAGAAAACCTTAATGCCACACACTAAAGCTCTCTCACATACATGCAGACCCGAAATGGAACTCTAGGAAAACCACTAGGTCATCCTGAGGCCTGTGGCCATGAACCCAACCCCACTCACAGCCTAAATGACCTCTCAGTGTGGTCCCAAAATTTCAATCCATCTCTCTGCCTCAACAGTCACAAAGTACCAGAATTTAGTATCTGGAACTTTTCAAATTTGTTTCCTTTTCATTTTTTTTTTTTCTTCTGCAAAGCACTGAGGCAGATAGGTGGTTACATTTCACCTGTGTTGCCTATAATAAAAGCTAGATAGGAAGATAAGCATTTGAGGGTATCAGTAAAGACTAAAACAATCCTATAAAAGACATTCCATTTTATCATCTGACCAAAGGCGCTGCAAACCAACCTATCCCAGGGCTCAGGATCTTCTGAGGGTGAGACCCTGTAAACTGTACATCACAGAGTATTACAATAGAGCACAAACCTTTTTTTGGTGGGGGTTGGGGGGTGACTGCCTCCAGTAAGGAAGGGGAGAAAATAAACAGATGTTCATGTATATATCCCTACCTCCGACTCATAGGAGGCAGAGAATGAATGGTGGGGGGCTAGAAAGTGTATGCTAAGAAATAGTCTTCATTAAGAGAATGCAAAGAACATGTAAAGGTGACACTGTTTTTCCATCTGTGCTTCTTTGGTGTCAGTCATTATCCTGAGGCATCACAAATAGGTTCCTTATTCTACTATTAACACAGGCGCTCTATTAAAGTTCACCTCAAAATGTCAAGACTGGATGAGAAATTTCCAAAGCTAAAATGCACAGTTAAAAATAAGCTGGAGTCTTCATCCTTATAAAATTGTGCCCAAAACAAACAAAATAACTAAGAAATTCACACTATAGAATCAACTAGGGACCTACGAGAAGACTAGCCAAGCTTCTTGGACAGCCACCACAAGGAACTTTGAAATGCACACTGCTGTCAACTCTTAAGAAGTTTAGACAGGAAATAAAAAACCGGGATGGGGGTGGGGGAAGCAGGCCAATAGAAGAACTCAAAATGCATAAAAGTAATTTCTTTGCTTATTGTATAAATAAATTATCCCTATTGGCACAACCCCTGAAATGCGTTTTTCATTTAGAAATGTTTGTCTATTTTTGGATCACACCACTGACCACAGAGTTATATGATGGCAATAAACTACTTTTATGACTCATTTCTAAAATTATTCAAAATCGACATTGGAAATCATATGCCAATGATTAATTTCTATTTCTCAACACAGATGTGAAAAATCCTCTATAGCATCTCCACGAGGAAAGACTGAAGAAATCTGAGACATACACTGGAACAAACTTGATGACTGTACCCTTTCATAGAAGAAAAAAACCCAAAAGGTTATCCACTTTTATCAATGCCACCCAATGATCTGGGCACAGTTCTCAGTGAGAACAGATTAGTTCTATGGAGAAGTCTCATCACAATGCTCCCTGAATCTGAACAAATTGTGCTTATGCTTTTCCGCTGCAATCAAATCACGTCTCTGGACAAGACCATGTCACTCTGGCCAGCATGTTACTGCTGGTACAATTCTGGCAGCCCAGTTTCTGATCATTTGGAAATAACGCTGACACCTTTCACTGCATTTCTGCTGGATGCATGGCCCTGATGCTTTGGTTAAAAGTGCTGAATTCTTCCAACAGACTTTCAGCTATACCAACAGAGTATTATTTCAAATATATACTGATCTAGCTATTTGATAAAGATCAGCAGTATTTGGTGGGATCAGAAGATTTTCCCACTTTTAATTACCAATGGGTAATTAATCTGGTATTATAGAATACACAGGTGTGTAGACTGAGCACACATCCTCTAATTCTAGGAAGAGTTTTAAAAACGAAGAGAAAGAAGCATCATCTCAAGAATCACATACTGCTTATGTTTTGTCACTTCATCCTATATTTCAGTGCCAAACTGTGACACCTACCTGCCCACAGCCACTGACTCGTGCGTAGGTGTTCTAATTTTTCAAGGCCAATTGTTGATCCATATCCTCTTGAAACACCAAATTGCATTCAAGTACAATGACATTCTTTATTATTTGTATGCAGTATTTTCTTTATGCTTCCATTCTGTCCTTTTCACAGAAAGAGGTTCACTGGACTGGGCGACAACTTCAATCAGGAGACTTCCTTTACTGAGGATTATCTCCTCTTGAAAAACTATGGCTTTGCACTGGTCCAATTCCATTCTCTGAAGCTCCTATAGACCAGTCTTTCATGAAAACTCATTCAGAAATGTTTCCATTGTGTTCCAAACCTTCCTAGAAGACCTGAAAACCAAAGAATATCCATCTTAAAATCATACTGGAAACCACCAAATGCCACCCACACAAAATAAAACATGTCACACAACATACCAAAAGCCTTTTCAGCTTATGCATATTGTAAATTGCTGGAACTTTTCCATTTTCCCCATGGTCGCACATGGTAAACTTAAAATCCCAAAAGTCATACATCTGGCACACAAGAAACACAAACCTGTCAACACAAATATGTGTGATACACATTCGAATATAATGACTTACAAATTTAGAAAGGAATACTCAGAGTCCAAGGACTTCTGTTGATGTGTGACTTGTAATTATGACTGCTGAGAATCTCTCACAAGGGGATGTACTGATATAAGACAAGTAAGCACCAAAGATAATAAATCAGTTGGAAGGAAAGAGTAAGCAGGAACATTAGAAAAATGGGCAGTCTTAAAACCTGAGAAGCAATGTTCTGTCCATTACAGAAGATAAGAGAAAATAAATCTCGGCAATCTCCTTGGCATTTCGTGTGGGAACAAAAAGAACTTTTAGTCTAATAACCCTGAACACAAGACTAATGTTATATCTATCTGCCCATCTATATAAAGACACACAACAGGAAGCAATAGCTCAAATTTGTAACTTTGCCATCAAGCTTAGAGCTCCCCGGAGGACATTATACTCTGAAGGAAGAGATACACATCATTCTTGTTAAATGATTTCCCATGACACCTGTGCCACAGTTCATTTATTTCATCAGCAAAAAAAGTTACACTGGTACTTAAGTTACCTGGACAATTTAGTTATATATCATGCCCTTCCTGCACGAGAAGTAATAAACACATTGCTGTTAAGAATACTAACCCCTCAATTAATCATCTGGTCTGAGAATTAAGGACTCACAGTTTCAATTCAGAAGAAACAGTGGAGTATAGAACACAGACATTAAAAACTTTCAGTGTCGCACGCTGGGATTCCCCATTCACAGCTACCGATTCCCTCCCACCCTTCAGTCAGTATAAGGTGCAATGTTTTTGTTACCCTTCTCTTGTTGCTGAGGCAAAATACCCAATGCCCAGAATTAAGGGAGGAGAGGTCTATTTAGCTCACAGTTTGTGTAGGTTCCAGTGTAATCAGCTGACTGCAAGGCACGGTGGTGTGGCAGAGGGGCAAGAATTTATGGTGGCAAAAGACAGCAAGAGCATTAAGAGCAAAAGGGGAGAGCAAGTCTCTTTTCTGCTCCTTATGTTTTATGCAGGCTACCCACCCTAGTGTGGGCGTAGCACTCACACTCGCAATCCCAACACTAGACAATAAACAAATCATAGACTCTAGACTCAGCCACCTCCAAATAGCCCACCATGCCCCCATGACCACAATTCGGAAGAAACAAGAGAGTGTAGAACATTAATAACTTTCAGTGTCACACACTGGGACATGCTTTGGGGGGACATCCAGACACAAACCATAACATGCAGGTAAGAATAGCAGTTTTGAGATGACACAGGAATCTGCTGGAATATGGCCTCCGACATTCACTAGTTGTGTGATTTTAAAACATTAATAGGGTTTATTGGGGCATAATTTGAATGTAGAAAAATGCAGGAATCTTAATTTAGAGCTCAATAAGCTCTGGCAAATTTTTGCCTCAAGGTAGTCAATACTCAGGTAAAATATACTGGACACTGCACTCCCATAGTATATCCCTCAGTGTCCCTTTTTGTCATTCACATATATACATTTAAAATTAAAACATTTTTTACAGTGAAAGACATGGTGCCATTAATCCCCTTCAAAATACTCCCCCTTCCTTCAAACACACTGATCCCATCATTCTTGCTGGTTCTGAAGCAGTTCTGGAAGTCTTCTTTCACGAGTGTCTTTCACAATACGGTGACTGCTGCTATCAAGTGCAATCCAAATGGAAAGGCAGGCTCATAAAACCATGGTGTGTGTCCTCCTCCACTTTATTCTCCACTTGATTCTGGCACCATGTGACTACTGGCTGTTCCCCAAAGTCAAAATGATAGTGAAAGGTCAATGTTCTGAATTGATACAGGACATCAAGGTGGCTGTGACAGGAGAACTAAAGACATTAAAGATGACTTGCATAGCTGCCTCAGAAAGTGATAAGAACTGTGGGATAGGTGTGTTCTAAGCAAGTGGGGGTATTCTGAAGGGGACTAAGGGTAATATGACTCTTAATGTAATAATTTGTAATTTAAACACAACTGTATTTTTTGACACACCACACACACACACACACACACAGGTTTATCACAAGGAATTAGCTCAGGCAATCATGGAGGTTGAGAAATGCGAAGACGTATAGTCGGCAAGCTGGAGTACCAGGAAAGCCAATATGTAGCTCAAACCCACATCCTAAGTCCTGAGAAGCAGAAGAGTGATGACTGATGTAAGTGGACAGGCTCAGGTCCCAAGATCAGCCAATATCTTATTCTGAGTGTTCAAACCAATGTTCCAAAGCTATGCTCCAGTTCAAATCATCAGGCCAGATGAGATTCCTCTTTCTCTACCCTTTTGTTCTTTGCAAGTCTTCAAAGTGGGGTGAGACTTTCTATATGCCGTAAACTAAAACTAGATCCATGCCTATCACCATGCACTAAAATAAAGTCAAAATGGATCAAAGATCTGAATATTCAAACAGAGACACTAAACTTACTAGAAGACAGAGTAGGTAAAAATCTTGATGACTTAGGAGTAGGCAGCGAATTCATGGACAAAAATCAAATTGCATGGGAAAAACCTCCCAGAATCAACAACTGGGATCTCATCTTACTAAAAAGGTTTTGCATGTCAAAGGAAATCTCCAACAGAGTGAAAAGAAAACCCATGACCTGGGAAAATATCTTAGCCAATTGTCCATCAGACAAAGGACTTCTATCTAAAACATATAAAGAATTAAAAGAAATCAGGCCCCTAAAATTCAAGGACCCAATCCAAAAATGGGCATCTGAGATGAATACACACTTCTCAGAGAAAGAATTGCAAATGGCAAATAAATATATGAAAAAATGTTCAACATCAATGGTCTTTTGGGAAATGCAAATTAAAACAACGCTGAGATTCCATCTCACTCCAGAAAGAATGGCCAAGATTAAAAAAATCAACCAACAACAAATGATGGAGGGGCTGTGGGGAAAAAGGAACTCTTCAACTCTTCTTCACTGTTGGTGGGAGTGTAGACTGGTGCAACCACTGTGGAGATTCCTCAAGAAGTTAGGATTAGAGATCCCATTCAACCCAGCTATCCCACTTCTGGGCATTTTCCCAGAAGAACTGAAAACATCATACCACAGTGATATCTGTGCACCCATGTTTATAGCAACCCAATTTGTAATAGCCAGATCTTGGAAACAATGCAAGTGCCCATCAATCAAAGACTGGATAAAAAAGATGTGGTATTTTTATACAATGGAGTACTACTCAGCTATCAAGAAAGATTGCATGGAGACTTTTATAAGTAAATGGTCACGACTTGAGACCATACTTGTAAGTGAGATAAATCAAATCCACATGTGTAAATACCGTATTGTCTCCCTAGTGTAAGAAATGGAAAAATTGTATATGATCCAAAATCTATAATAAACACTATGTAAGGGTAAAAAGCAGCTCAAAGAGCAAAAGTAATTGGGAAGGGAAAAGGGGGAAAGAGAAAAGGGAAAAGGAAAAGATATAAATCTGTATATATGTATATGTAAGATAGCTAAAATGAACACACTGCTGAATGTATTTGTTATTGAGAAAGAACAATTAATACTCATATGATTAGATCAGTTTTACATGTCTATATCTGTTAATGTAAGTAACCATTTTGAAGACAACAATACGCAGTATTGTAACCATTGTCAAGTTTCTATCATCCTGTTTTGTAAACCTGCAATGTTACTGTTGTGCATTTACTCTAGTCGTTTGTTTGTCTCTTTTGCTTGTTGTCTTTGTTATATATGTCTTTTTTTTCTCTTTTTTTCTTCTTCTTCACTTAAATAAAAAAACAAAGTGGGGTGAGAGCCACTCACGTAAGGAAGGGGCATTTGCATAAGGAATCTATGGACTCAAATGTTAGTCTCATCTGGAAACATCTTCACCCACACACCTAACGTTTAATCAAGTGTTTGAGCATTCTACAGCTCAGTTAAGTTTACATATAAAATTAAACATCACAAGATGGACACAGTGGAGCGTTCCTACAATCCCAGTACCCTGAAGGCTGAGGTAGGAGGGGCCCAAGTTTGAGCCCAGCCTGGGATACAGAGTGAAATCAAGACCAGACCAGACTACATAGTGAGACCTTGTCTCAAAAAAAAAAAAAAAAAAGGAACTATTAAGTCATGGTTTCTCCCTCTAACTGAGTCTCCTTCCTACTACAAATTTGGTGAGATGCGCTACTGTGTTCAGCTTAACTACTGTGCATTATCACCTCACTGTCCCCAAGGACTTCCATGCTTAAAGTCACCTTTATGTCACAGCAATACCACAGCCTGCTTGATGCCCACCCTGACACCCTCACCTGGCTGCCAGAGCACCCCTTGAAATCACCTCTCAGGAATTAGGGAGATGAGGAGCAGAAACACAGTATCGTCTTTGGGAAATAAAAGAAACTCAGGAAACTCAGGACATAATGCATAAGGAAAGGCTAAAAGATGGAGAGAAGGTCAGGGGTGAGGTAGGAAGATAACCAGGAGAGTGCTACGAATCCAGGATCTCAGCTAGGACAGCAGAGGGGAGCTCTTCCAAAAGGGTACGGCCTGCTCCCCATCCCCCCAGGAAGGATAAAGCAGGGAGCCATTTGGGGGACCAGTGGGGAAAGGTCATATCAAGCCAGAGGCGGAAGTCTGCATGGTTGGAGACGACCACCAACAGACAACAGGTAGGATGGGGCTGCCCGAGAAATGAAATCCCCACTCTTCCCGAAGGGGCCTGCTGGTGACACAGAGGACAACAGTTCCTCAGTCTGCAGTCTTTCAGTCAGCTTGGTGTCCTGGGACACATCCACTTATATGCCAATCAGCGACAAGTGAAACTCTTCTCTCGTTTGAGCTACTGTAATTTTGTGCATCTTGCGCATCTCCTCAACTCTAAGCAAAGGAATATCTGAAATGTGATGCTAGCTGGCAAGAACCAAGATGACAATAAAAATGTGACACTGCTTGTTGTTTCGAGGGCAGGCAGAAGTGGATATTTCAGGCTTGCAAATGGATGACTTTCAGCAAACCGTGCAAATATTTGGAACTGTGTCAGAGCAAATTAAAATGAGTACCCACGTTCTTCGCAGGATGTGAATGGCAGAGGCCTGCAGGACCCTGTGTTTGTTAGTGGGATGTAAACAGAACTGATGAACGAATTCTCTGAAGGGTAATAGACTAGTAGGTAAGCAGGGGTGTAATGGCACAGGGAGGCCTGAGATTCTGAACACTAAGGGTAGAAAAAGACAACGGCTTATATTCAGCAACTGAGAGGACTGGTAAATGTTCTCACAGTTTTCCTCAAAGGACACACGAAGTCATTTCAGGTAACTGAATCAATCCAGCTCTTAGGTAATGGTCTGATTCGGGGTGTTGTCTGACGTATGAGATCATCTCATGGCAGCCAGAAATAAAATGTGAGAGAAAGTCTCGGGTGAAACTAAGAAGTAACACATGCAAAGCAGATCTGACACCTTTTTCAGAAAAGAACCTTGGGAATGACTATAGACTCGTGAACCCACCAGGAAGTAGCCCACTAAGTTTTTGAAGGATTTATATTTTTAATACAACTACAAGCCTGTGGTGGACATATACACCCGCAAAAGCACTCATAGGACTATTAAAAAGTAGAGTTTCCAAAGATCTGTAGGAACTCAAGCAGGGTGTAATATCCAAAGTTCACTTTCTATGTAGTCAAGGAAGAAGGAGGAAAGAGAATGACAGCAAGAGGGCAGGAGCAGGGGAAAAGGAAAAAGACAAAAAGAGGGATAAAGGGAAGGGAAAAGGGAGGGAGGGGGAAGGGAGGGGCTCTTCATGTAGAGTTTTGAGGGTCCTAGAAACAACAGACTCAGCATTTGCATAAAATCACAGTTTGCCCACCAGAGGGTTAAAATCCTCTAAGTGGATTCAGGTGTCAGTTAACAAAAAATCCTCAAGGTGGCCTCATTCCACGGTAAAGGGTTTTAACTACTACCTGCTACAATCTCAGACCAACAGAACTTTTGAATAGAACCAATCAAGGGAGATTCACCCCGTGAGATGTGTAATGACGGAGGTGTGCGGATGGAAGACAAAACAGGAGGGCAACCACTGCCGAAATGGAATGAAAAGAGAAAACATGGGTCATGAGAAGGGGAGAGTGGTCCCCGAGAAGCACGCTGAGCCCGAAGACTTGCTGGGGACTTGCTGAGTGTCTGACTAAGAGAGGACAAGGAGAAAAACCATCAGAAGCCACTGCACACTTTTCTACGCGCATCATTGGGAAATAAACGGTGATTCCTACAGCCTTCAGAAGGAAATCGACTCAGAGCCGGAAAAAACAAACAGCGGAGATGACCTTTTAATTCTCACTTCTTCGGTAGGGCTTACTGAAATAATAAGAGACTAAGCAAGACAGGGCAGGAACATTTAGCACCTGGTCCCTACTACTAGTCTGGGCAGTTGCCTTAATAGCCAGTGTTACGGTTGTTACACTGCATCACCTTGAGAAGTTCCTAAGTTTAACTGAGAGACTCAGAGAGAAGCCACAGGGTTCATACTTTGTAAATATCCTCATCCTGTGTAAGAGGAGGGCAGAAAGACTTTGTGAATGCTGCATCTGCCCTGGAGGGTGGGGGTGGCCTGCATAGAATATAAAGGAGAAAACGAGGCTTGCTCTTGCCCCTTTTTGCTCTGGCTGCTGCCTTGAAGTGGTGTCCCAGTGCCATGCCACCCTGCCTTGGAACCAGCTGAGTATGAACTGAAACCTCCAAAAACTGTAAGCTAAATAAACCTTTCCTTCTCTACTTTTGGGCATCAGGTATTTTGTCCCAGCAACGAGTAAAAAGTAACTAAGACACCAAGTCATAACCTTCTGCTCACTCAAGGTCACAAAGAAGAAAGGGGCAGATTGATCCATAAAGGATGTGTTGGGGTCCCCGTGTCCAATGCATGAGTTCTGAGCATGTGCTTCTCCTAGATTTCAGCAGTGTGAACAAGGAAACCAGGGGTCCACAGTGGGAAATAGGCCCACACGAGTCTTTATTTCCTAAGCAGTGTCACGCCCGCCATTGCTGGCGTGCTCATCGTCACTATCATTTCTGACAAAGGGTCAGAGGAAACCAGAGACCACAACACGATGGAAAGACGCCGTGAAAGCAGGATTCCTGGCTCGCTCCCGGCACAGCAGTCCTGGCAGAACATTACACTGGGATCCTCTAACAAGCCCGGGCTCCAGCACGAGGCAGTAGACAGTCTGCCTGCAGTTGAACTTCAGGTGCCAAACCCAGGCTGACACAACAAAGGCGCTGGTAATTTACCACATGGATGTGAAACCCGACCTTCTGGTCGACCACCCGGATGGGCGATGGGTTTCCAGCTGCCTCACCTCGGCTGCTGTGTTGAAACGGCAGGGCTGGACTGCCTCCCCTTTTGTCTCCCCAGATGCGCCTGGGTCTATCACAGTTGTGGTCAGCGAGCTGCCAACTCAGGCAGTCACACGTTTCTGTACAACAAAGGTGACAAGGAGAGCCAGGTAGTCATGCTTTACAGGGGATGGGGGCCGCAGACCTCCTCAAATTTGGCCACACACAGATGCCATGCAAAATGAAAGTGATGCTGTGTGAAAAGAACTCACCCCAAGACAGCAAATGCTGCATGATCCCACCTACATGAAGTAGCTAGGAGAGTCAGATCCACACTGCTGAACTAGGATGTGCGCCAGGGGCTGGAGGGAAGGGGAAATGGAGCGATACTGCTTAACAGTACTGTTAAAAATTTCAATTTTGCAGGAAGAATAAAGTTCTAGAGCTGGGAGGGGCTAATTGGTTGCACCACACCACAAATGTACTTAGTTCCATTGAACACACTTTACAATTGTTAAAGTGGAAAATTTCACGGTATGTATCTGTTACCACATTTTCAAAGAGTTAAGGAATGAGAAAAAGGAGCATTCTCCTTGTCCTTCAGCAATATTTTTTTTTTATTTTAAAAAGTGAAAGAAACAAAAAAAGGATAGAAACAATACAGAATTTAAAAAAAGTAGGAAATTAATACGAGTTAATATATTGTATATTGTTCTTTTAGAAGTAGTTGTTCAGGTTATAAGATTTAGGCATGAAAAAATGATCAATCAAACAATGAAAGTAAAAACTATTCTTTTTGATGAATGGAGATTAGTAAAATAGTTATCTATCTTGTATATACATGTACACACACACACACATGTATATATATACCTATATACATATAATCTTTTCCTTTCTTCCTTTTCTCCTTTCCACTATCCCAGTTGTTCTTTCGTTTTTGAGCACTTTCTTTTCCTTTCATTATCACAATATTTATTGTACATTTTGGATCTTACTACTCTTTAAGTGCTTTGTTTTGTTTTGTGTAACACTACGGAGACACTCTGATATTTACAAATGTGAATTTGATTTATTTCACTTATGAGTATCATTTAAATGATCATTTTCATGTTATAGAAACACCTACAACATAAGCTAATGACAAATTCCTTGATATTTAGCCTTTATATGATGATGAGACAAACCAAATTGCCAACGAAACACAAGCAAAGCTACAGAAACAATAAAGTCTATATGACTATTAACATGATGTAAGTTACTGCTTTGTTAATTCTGTCTTCTCAGAATGTCACTGTAGAATCAGCTATCAGGAGTAAGTTTTCTGAACACAGCAGAGACATCTTCAGCTGACCTTAACCTCTATGTTCACCAGCCAAGTAACAAAATTCACCTGACACACAGTGCTGAGGTCACCTGGTGGTGTCCACTACAATAAGCATATTGCTCATGTACCTCGCCAGGTACAGGAGGAAAATTATCTTATTCTTCAAGCTATGTTAGGTACTCTGGTGAGGTCATTCAAGATGAGTAACTCCCAGGGATGACTACAGTGGAGCTGAAATACCACCATAGGCTAAACAAAGGAAAGGGGTGGGTGCTTAGGCTTCCAAGTAAATGATGCAAGTTATAAGAAAGTGAGCAGGCAAAATTTGGTAAATAAGGATTATTTATGTGTATTTAAATCAGGGGCTTATTCTTGTTATGAATCGCTAAGTATCTCCTCTAGCTGCCAAGGGACAGAGAGACGCCTTTGACAAATGCGTATTTCCTTTCTACAGGTAAAGCTCCTTTCCAAAAAAAAAAAAAAAAAAACAGTTATGTTATATTTTTGGAGCTTTTCTTGTTTCTACTGGTTTTCAGTGACCTTACCACAAAATCATCCATATCCCAAAAGATGGCTATTTTAGGTTGCATATGCTGGTACCCTTCACCACTCTCTCCTTTTTTCATTATCTGAGCCAATCAACGGGTACTGTTAGTACCAAAGCAATTATGAATACAGAGGTGCTGAGACTTAATGACAGCTCTTGTGTCTAATGTCTTGAAGACGGAGAACATGATTCAATCATGTTTAGATTACCATCAAAAAGAAAACAAATGGGCTGGGGATTTAGCTCAGTGGTATAAGCACCTGCCTGCTTGAGGTCATGAGTTCAATCCCTGGTACCCAAAAAAAAAAGGGAAACAAATAAAAACAGTAAGAAACAATATGGTAGGTGATCCACAAAATATGTTTTCTTTCCTTGTCAGAATTTTTAGTATACTACTGACTAGAGGTAGTACAAGGGGACATCCTGCAAGAAAGTGGGTTTCCTGTCGGCAACATATGGTTGGGTCTTGTGGTTTCTTTGTTTTTAATTATCATTTTTTTTAATCTATTTGGATAGTATCTGGGTTTTTTGTTTTGTTTTGTTTCTGTTTTTTAGTTTTTTGAGACAGGGTCTCACTATGCAGTTCAGACTGTTCTCGAACTCACTATGTAGCCCAGGCTGGCCTCAAACTCTCAACAGTCCTCCCACCTCAGCTTCCCAAGTGCTGAGATTACAGCCATGCATCACCATACCCAGGCTAGTATCTGTCTTTTAATTGGTATATTTAGACCATTCACACTTAAAGTCACTATTTATGTATTAGTTTTAAAGCCTGCTGTATATGTAATTATTTTGCATTTGTTCCCTTGATTTTTTGTTGTTGTCATTTTCAATGTTCTCATCATTTTCTATCTTCTTTGGTGTCAACTGGGCATTTTATATTGCAGCACTTTCTGTCCTCTTCACATACCAATTATACTTCTTTAAAAATATTTCAGTGGTCCCCTGAGACTTTGCAATGCACATTACAGTTAATATAAACACACTGGCAAACCCTATTATACCACATCATGGGTAGGGTAGGTGCCTTCAAACAGATAATTCCCAGTTCTTCCCTTCTACCTTTTATTACATAACTGGCATTCATGACACTTGTCTAGAAATTATAATGGGCATAATTCTTGTTTCTATTATGACTTTCAAATTATCTATTAATTTAAAATGATTAAAAATTTTCTACCTTCACTTATTTCTTCTCTACTTATCTTCCTTTCCTCACACAGGCTGATTTATTTTAACTTTAATTTTAGCCTTTAGATGTACTTTGTAATCTTTTAGGTGCATATAACACATCGGAGTATACAAAACAAGTATGTTAAATTTTGAAATACACTCTGACAATCCATATGTTGTACAGGGAGACTGTCGTTGGTCATACAGAGTATTATTCATGAAAGTTAGTAAAACTGCACCATAATACAGTCAGGTTTAAAACAAACAAATGTATGGGATGGGGAAGGTAAGTTATTCAGAGCTTCAGTCATGCTTCAGGTAAGCCTTGGAGGCTTGTGATCTAGGGTTCAGGAAAATCACCTTTAACTTTTCAGCTTCTGTGTTAGATTTCCATCACTGTAACAAATAGCTTTGATAATACAACTATAAAGACAAAAAAATATTATTTTGGCTTGCAGCTTTGGAGATTCCACTCCATGACTGGTTGGTTGATTCCACTGCTTTGTGACTACAGTACCTCATCATAGCAGGAGTATACGACAGAGCCAAACCTCTCAACTCAAGGCTAGTGCAAAGGAGAGAAAGAACCAAGCCCCGTGATCCCCTTTGAGGCTATATTCCCAATGACCTAAAGTCCTCCAAAGACTCCATTCCACCCCACCCCAGCAAGTCTCTGACATATGGACCTTTGGAGACACTTAAGATCCAAGCTATGATAGGTCCTGGCTCTGATGTGCCACCATCTATGGTGACCTTCTGCTCCACAAAAAATAACAGTAGTAGAAATTCTGGAACAAATGGTTGGCTATGTTGTTAACATTGATTCCAGGACCAACACAAATGATTTGTGCCCAAAGCATTAGTCCATCACAGGTGATTAGACCAGAGAGTATCAGGTAACTAGAGTTTCCCTTTATTTTTCTGTTCACAATTGTTTCCCATAAAAACTTATGTCTCAGCACACCTCTTTTACTTATCAAAATGTGTTACATAGTTATGTTCTTATAAAGTGTAATTAATGAATATATAATACCAAACAGTACATCCTAAGACAATGTTAACATATTAGTCATTATTTTTCTAGAAATTAAAAAAAGTTATTCTTAAACTTTATATGTATGATACTGACATAAAAATTTTTCTGAAATACCTATCATATTAACATTACTTGCAAAAGGTAAAAATAAATATTAATGTAAAGAGGAAATAATGTGTACTGTCCAAATATTTTTTGTTTGTTTGCTTGGTTCTTTTGTGGCACCAGGGATTGAACTCACAACTTCACACCTGCCAGGCAGGTGCTTAAGCCACTGAGCCAAACTCCCAACCTAAGTTTTTTGAGACAGGGTCACACTATGTAGCTCAGGTCGGCCTTGAGCTCACGTTGTAGCCCAAGCTGGCCTTGAACTCACAACGTTGCACCTACTTCAGCCTCCAGAGTGCTGGGATTAAAGGCGTGTGCCACCATGCCCTGTGTACTGTCCAAATGTCAAAGGTGAGTTTGATTATGTGCTTCCAAATAGGTGATATTCAAGTCACTTTGGTATGCCAAGTCACTTTGGTATGATTGGATAGATTTATGGGTAATGTAATCATTTTATTATATCAAATATTTTTTAACTAAATTTATAAGACTTTACATACCAAGTTAAAAAAAGTGTATCAGTGATACTCTATCAAATCAATATCAGTCATGAATACTAGTAATTAAATACTAAACAAGATATTATCAAACAGAAGCCAGCACCACATTAAGAAAATAATATACCATGACCAAGTGATTGTCATTCCAGAAACAAAAGCGTGAATGAAAAACATTTTCAGTGCCATTTGTGGACCGGGGTTAGAGAGAACAATGGCTGCACCAGCATGCAAGTCCAGTCTGGGAACCAGTGCCATGTGTGGGCCGTGGCTGGACTGGGAACAACCAGACCCCAGCCCCACCTGGCACGTGGGCTGGCAAACAAGAAGTACCAATCCTACCTCCCCCACACCGTAAGCGACCTGTTTATCTGGAGAAACACAGGCTGTGATGATAGCTATGGAGGTGAAATGCAATTGAATGCCTGTCGTGCTTTCATGTTTCACTAACACTGCAGGTCTAGGCCAGCGGTCTGATCATAGGTTCAGTGTGGCATCTAGCGGGGATCTCCTTCTGAGGGTTGCAGCCATTGTTGATGCCCTATGGTCTTGTTTTGAGGTCTTATATCATTTCTATTGTTTTGTTGCATCGGGTTTTATTCTCTTTTGTTTTGTTTGATTATGTTAAATCCAATGGCAGGAGAAGCTATTTCAATGATAGCAAGACACATTATGGTAGCAATTTTGGATTTACTATTGGCTTGAAGTCCTTTATTGCATTCATTGTTTTGTTTTTATTGTTTCTATTCTATTTTGTTCTGTTGGATTTATACTATGTTCAAAGTTATCTGCAACTATTTTGAAGACATCAAAAGGCATTATGGTAACTACTGCTGATTTCATAATGTTTTGAAGTACTGTATCTCTTACACTGGTTTGTTTTGATTGGTTTTATTCTGTTATAACCTCTTTAAAATAAAAGAAAAAGAAAAAAGAAAAAAAAAGAAGAACATTTTCACTGCTATTCAACCTTTTGCTCAAAGTGTTTGGTTGACCAAGAAAAACAAGGAACCCAATTGCAGAGAAAAAAAACAGGTAGAAAAGTAAACTGCTATTATTTCACATGTAGAACCTAGAAAATATTAGAGAAACATACAACCATACAGAAATGATGTAACTAATTTAAACACAAAATAATTTGGTGAAGTAGCTAGAAACAAAGCTATCATACAGAAATCAATAGCCAACTATGCCAGTAAAATAGCCAAGTAAAGTATACAATATTGGAACAAACTACACTTTCAGTAACGTCACAGATGATAAAATGCTTAGGACGAAGAGTAAAATGAAGAGTACAAAGCTAGGGGTATAGTTTATTGCCAGGTCCTGGGTTCCATTCTCAGCATGAAAACAAAAAGAAAAACAAAAAGCAAGAAACTCCCACAAAATCTGCAGTAGATCAACTTAAAAACCATACTAAAAGAAAGCCAAGCAGTTTTAAAAGTAAAAAAGCATCCATTATTCTGAAATATGATCACAAAGCTGTCAATTCTAACTAATTTATGATGTCAGTGCTATCAAAAAAAAAAAAAAAAAACTCCACCAAACCACTTAGTTTGATAAGCTGAGCTCACCTTCATCTAGCGTAATCAACACAATGGAATAGCAATGAAAGCCTTGGAGGGAGCTGTGTGAGCGGATCCAAGGTGGCCTCTCCAACATAGCTAGTTGGTCTGGCTCAGGAAGGCAAACTCCTATACCTGGGAATCTCCCAAGAGATAGAAGTGTCTTTGTTTTCCTGGTGGATCCCTTGGCCCATATGTTATCAGTCTAATCTCCAACAAAGAGTAAGAAAAAACTACCTCTAGCTATACAGCCAGTTCATTGATAAGCTCCCAAAATAAGCTCTTTCTTTCACCTGGCTGAGAAGTTAAAATTGCATGGGGGTGTGGACTCAGACCACTGAAGATCAGCAGCATATTTTCAGGTCTGCCTACCTTGGTCCCTGCCCCATCCAGGAAATAGTGGGTTGCATCTCAATTCTAAAATGTGGCAATAAATCAGACCAAGTGACTTCTAGAGGCTGATTCTTTCCACCTTTTGTCAGTAATGTTAGAAGAGAAATCTCCTCAGATAAATCAAACCAGTGTGGCCATCAGGCATGACAAGATCACTTCCACATACTGTTTTTGTCTAATGACTTTTCAAAGGGGGCAGTGTTCGTGGGTTTAATTAGCCCAATCCTCCTGCAACCATCCCACATTGACTTACAATGTCCAGTGAGAATCACTTCTCTTTTGTTTCAAATGATGAACGTAAAGAGCAGGCCTCAGCCTAGGCTTTTATTTAAAGTATAAATATGTTCAGAAGAACAGTAACTGCGGTAAGTAACCATAACCATTTACTTTGTGAGTGTGTGTTCATAAATTCCAAATCAGTTTAGATCTTTTCTTTGAATGAGTGACCCTTGTGAGACAATGCCTCTACTAGCAAAAAAAAAAAAAAAAAAAAAAGAAAAATTTACTTTCGTGATGCTTTTCCATATTATTGAACACTTTTCAACTTTTGTAAGCCAGGTCACAATCCCCAAATACATATAGAACATTCCCCAAAGAAAAAATCTGTTAGGATCATTAATACTTCTGTATTGGCTTACTTTTAGTACACTTCACAAATGCAATAGAACTGGAATTCAATTTGCTTGAAACTCAATAGGATAAAGAGAGAATTCAAGTTGCAGTGTGCTTGGATATTTAAAAGGCAGCTAACGGGAGCTCCAATTGATAGTATATTTCTATTAATTCTCCACATTGAGTACTAGGCATACATGTACATTATGCTTTGAGAATTCTACTAACCAATTATTTATAACATATGGAGAAAGTACAATTATCTTGGAATAAAGGGCATCATTTTGCTGGGGATAACATTTGAACACAATCTGCTAAATACTGTATATGCTTCCAGTTTGTATTTAGTTTGCACAAGGGCTTCTCAACATTGTCACTGTTGCTATTTTATACAGGGTCATTCTGGGCTGCATCTGTCCTGTGCACTGAAGGGTGCTGAACAACAATCCTTGACTCGACAGAGAAGACCTAGGAGCAGTAGTACCTCAGTTTTGATAGCCATAAACCACTTGAGACCATACTCATAAGTGAAATAAATCAGACTCACATGTGTAAATACTGTATTCTCTCTCTAGTGTAAGAAACTGAAAGAGCAAATAAGATCCAAAATCAACAATAATATTATATAAAGGTAAGAAACTGCTCAAAGGGTAAAAAGTAACTGCGATAGGGGAAAGGAGGAAAGAAGGAAGAGAATAGGTAAAACACATAAACTTGTGTGTGTGTATATATATACATATATACATACATAGGATAGCTAAGATGACTACACTACCAATTCTATTCTTGGAAAAGAACAGTTAATACTTATATGATTAGATCAATTTTGCAGGCATCTATCTGGTAACCTAAGCAACCCCACTGAAGATAACAATATGCAATACAGCAACCATTGTTAAATTCCTATCATCTTGTTTTAAAGGCCTATATTGTTACTGTTTTGGGTTTGTTGTTATTATTGTTTGTCTGTTTTGCTTTTTGTTTTTCTTTCTTGTGTGTTTCTCTTAAATTAAAAACAGAACAGAACAAAACAAAACAAAACAAAACAAAACAAAATTTCCAGGTATTGCCAAAGAGCTCTTGGGGCACTAAAAACAGCCTGTGAACCACCAGTAAGCATAATTATCAGACTGTAACTATATCCCGGAGAATATGTCGAAGGAGGGGAGATATGGGCGCTTCCCTGAGAAAGCACGTTGGTCAATGAAGGGTAATTGATGGGTATGTATTGGGGATGGGCATGGCTGACAAGGAAGAAAGACTCAATCAAGAATGCTCTTCCTGTCATGGCTTTGGCAAAAGGAAGATGGTGACCTTGGATAACCCTGGTGGGGGTGGGGACAAGGTCTAGATGGGAGCTGCTGAGGTCATAGGGGTCAACTCTGCCTCAACCAAAAACACCCAGAATATTTTCAGCGTTTATAAAATTAGTGTTTGATCTCAAGTTACTTTGATGTTCCAATAAAAAAAAAATCTTACCAAGCTAAACAGGTTTTATAAATCAATTATTTTGGACTTTTGAACTCTATAAATCTTAAATTGACTGTCATTTCATTTTTATAAACTTCATAAAACACTTTTATACCTTCCTTAAGTCTTAAATCCATTGTCCAGTTCTATATTTTACATTGCAATCACAGAGTCCACATGCTAATTTTTCTTTATGTCCCATTCTCTTAATCATCTCCCTGATTAATGAATGAACACAAAATAAATTAAGGAGTGATGGGTTCTTACAAATTCTCATGAACAAACTTGCTGTTCAGCTTCTATAAGAGACAGACATCTTACCTAAAAGGAATCATGTTTACTAAAGCAATTTATTTATCTTCCTAAGCAAGTTAGGGAATCTTCTCATATGCAGGGGTTTTATGCAGAGCCTGGAGTATAGAACATAAAGTTACTATTTTCCCAGAGCCCTGTTTAATCATCTTGTAAACTGGGGACCAAGTGCGTGATCTCCACAACTTGTGTCCACACAGTGTACAGGCTACTTTTTTCAAATCACCGCTCACCAGATTTCTAATTCTGACTCGAGTTCGCAACAACCTTTCTGGGTGTTTCAGAGGATAATTCAGTTTATGGATTTAATGCTTAATTTCATTCTCACAGATTCTTTCTGTCAGATGGACGACCACTCTTATGATCTTTTTAATGACCATATGCCAGGACTTCCTCCAGGCTGTGTTTTTTGGTTTTGCTTTGTTTTTCTGTTTTTGTTTTTGTTTTTGTTTCGTACCAGGAATTGAACTGAGAACCTTGCACTTGCCAGGCAGGCACTTGTGCTTGTGCTGCTGAGCTGTATCCCCAGCAAGGCTGTGCTTTGATTGGCTGTATTAGTCTGAAGGTAAGCCTATAATGAAGTCTAGTTTTCCTTGGGTTAAGTATGGAGAGCCCAACTAATTACAGATTTCCATTCTTTGGAAGTTACTCACAGTAAATTACTAAAATATACTTTTTGGCCCACACATCCATGGATTATGTAAATATACACCTATTTGTTCCATTGCATATGGCTGTTTTATTTCATTGATTGATGTATACATGGATTGTTTAACATGGCCAACTGGTACCATAAACAGAAGAGTTACTTTAGTGTGTCTTTTATACTATATTTCAGGGAAAAGGAAAGTTCCTCTTTTTCAATAAATCCATGTTTCCAAGTACGTTATTTTGCGCAAAAACCTGACCACACACCAGTGCCTTTGTAAATATTTTACATGATTCTCAAGTGTTTGTCTTGCATGGTTACCACAGAGTTGCTTCTCCAACTGAGATCAGGATGAGAAAATAAATTCAGTAGAATGGAGGACGAGGAAGATAACGGGTGCAGTCTGGGACATGGTGAGTTTGTTACAGGCAACTGAGTTAGTTAGAAATATAGGCAATCAGACAGGGTAGGTCCTCAAAGGAGACAGCACAGAGGTGCAGATATCTTGTGACCTTGGAGGAGACACATACCTCTTGCTGTGGGCCAGATCTCAAAACAGAAGGCAAAACAAATGCAACCACGCCCTAAATATAGACATTAGGGATTAGGTATGGATCATCTTGAGAAGCCAGGAATTACCATCCCAACCCCCTACAGAAGTTACTGATCCATAAGAATGCTCACTTACTAAGTGACTCGCTTCCCCATTTGTCCCTGATTTGGTCAATTTTACCTAAACAATTAATCTTATTGGTTGACCACAGTTCTGTCCCACCTCACACCCGTCTTCCTTGGGAGTTCCATTTTCCCCATCATGGTGTTACTCTATAAAAGTCACTAGAAAAGACAGAGTCTTTGGCAACCCACTTGGGACCCCTTCTGTCTCTCTCTCAGACAGAAGCTTTCTTTCGCTCAATAAATATTTCTGCTCCTAACCTCTGTGGTTCCTAAAATTCACTCTTTGAGTTTAGAGAACACAATCCTGTACTGGACATATAGTAGGCTGGGAATTTCGTTCCCCAGTATCAGCACAATAACTATTTTTACGACAGGGAGAAAAAAGTAATTTTCCTGCCCATCTCCTGCTTCTTAACAGGGATCTTATCACAGAAGAGGGATTGAGCAGAGGAAATCAGACCATGCTAAACCATGTGGACTGCCTGGATCCACAGGGGATGCCCAGGAGAAAGACAGTATCTCAAAAAGGGGCCTTAGGCGCCGGAGATAGAGCTTGATAGCATTAAGCGCCTGCCTGGCAAATGCAAGGTCCTGAGTTCGATTCCTGGAAGCACAAAAAAAAAAAAAAAAAAAGTAAAAAAAAAAAAAATGGAGGCCTTAGGTCACATTTCAAAAAGAGCATGACCATACATGTTAAGAAGTGAGAAGCAAAGAAAAGAAGAGTCTCTGGAGGTCTCAAATCAAGGGAACACAAGTAAGTGGGAAACCGACTGGATAAAATTTAGTTAGTAAATTTTGTGATGTAGAATATTCTGGCAGTGGCCTTATATTGATAAGGGCCTTGAATTGACTGACCTTTGAGCTGTATGGTATAGAAGGAGAGAGGATATCATTATAAATCTGTGGCCTGCTTATAGGCAAATAGGAGAAAGAGAAAGGTGGTTTGTTTTTTTGTTTGTTTGTTTTTGTTTTGTTGTTTTTATTTTAGTTCTCCTATTTGCCATTTCCAAAAGAGATACTTTCTAAACAAGATTTTTTAAAAGCTATATTAGGCAGGGTGTGGTGGCACAAGCTTATAATCCCAGCATTCAGGAGGCTGAGGCAGGAGGATTGACATGAATTCCAGGCCAGCTGTCTCTAAACAAAACAAAACACAAAGCAAAAGAAAACAAAACAGAACAAAACAAAAGCTATGTCAACTGGCCATCTGGGCATTATAGCACACTCCTATAATCTTAGCACTCAGGAGGCTGAGGCAGGAGGATAAATGTGAGTTCAAGACCACCTTAGGTTACCTGGTGAACTCAAGGCCAGCCTTAACTATATAGTAAGACCTGTTTCAAAAAACCAAAATGAATAAATAAATAGCTATTTCAAACTGCAAATATCAAAATATACATATGATATATCTACTTCTTCTCAGTTGTGTTCAGTTCAAAATATCTTCACACCAAAATAACATGCTTTGGGCTGTTGCATTCTGTTACTCTTCACTAACTTAATACTGAATATAATACACAACAATCAATAATGTATATATATATATATCATACAATGCATGCTATAATAATGCATAGCATGTAAAACTAACTAGTATACAGTAAGTTATCAATAATATGTGTTCAGTTAAAAGAGTTTCATAGTTGTATTTTTAGGTGTTTTATAAAACTCCAGTTAATGTGAAAAAGCATGAGTGACTGGGTGACTGGTTTAATAAATTCTCCCTTTTTGGCTTAACAGAGTGATTCTTCACTGGTGTTTTAACAGATAACAAATGCAGATATGGATAAGACATATATGTGTATGGAGGTATTCACATAGATGCAAAATGTGTGAGAAATCGATAGAGATTTTTCACTTGAAATCTGAAAGCACCAAAAGAAGATATTCTTGGTTAAATTTTTCTGATAAGACTCATGTATGAATGCTAATGTCCTCATTCATTCAAATACAGCAATGAAGAGCAGGACAAACCACTCCTTGCATAAGACTTAGAGTCTTGTAATTTATACCTAGATGTCCCCCCCACAAATCCTCATGTGGTCATAAGTGGGGCTTTTGGATCATGAGTGTGATGTGGATTAAGGGTGAGATAATTGAATTAGCCCACAGATTGGTTTAGCATAGTTCAGGGTATAGGTGGCCTTAACCAATAAGTCTGTGGCTTGGATAGAATAAGAAAGGGTAAGAAGACAATAGGATTTTATACATGTGAGTCTGATTTATTTCATTCATAAGTATGAACTCAAGTTGCATCTTATAAATGGTCTCAAGTTGCATCTATAAATGTCTCAAGTTTATCCTTTTTTATAGCTGAATAGAATTCCATTGTAGAAAAATACCACATCTTTTTTTATCCACTCCATAGTTGATGGGCATTTGGGTTGTTTCCAAGGTTTGGCTATTACAAATTGTGCTGCTATAAGCATGGGTGCATAGGGGCCAGGGATATAGCTCAGCAGCTAAGCACCTACCTGGCAAGCACAAGGTCCTGAATTTGATTCCTGGTACCATAAAAAAAAATGGATGCACATATATCCCTGTGGTGTGATTTTTAAAAAAAATTTTCTGGGACAATACCAGAAGGGGACTAGTTGGGTTGAATAGGACCTCTGATCCTAGTTTTCTGAGGAATTCCCACACTGATGCTCATAGTGGTTGCACCAGTATAAGAAGCTGAGAAAGTAAATAAGATTCAAAATGTACAATAGATATTATGAAGTGGGAAGAAACCAAAAGAGAAACTGGGATGGTGGAAAGGAGAAAAGAAAGAAAGGAAAAGAAATCTATCTATCTATCTATCTATTTATCTATCTATCTATCTATTTGTAACATACAAATAGTTAAGATAGACTGCTATTAGTTCATTGAAAAGATTTGTGCTATATTTTTGAACAATTTTTCATGCCTGCATCTTGTACTATGAGCAACTACCTTGAAGATAACAATACGCAATGTACTAATCATTGTTGTTCTCCTACAATCTTATTTTGAAATTTTGTAACTTTTTTTCTTTAAAACTAAAAAAAGAGAGAGAGAGAAAGAAAGGATTAGGAAAACTCACTGCTGGCTGCTTCCTGCCTGCCCTGCCAAGGACTGTTTCTCTACTGCCACACCCTTCTGCCATGTCACCTTGCCTTGCAGCCCAGCCGACGATGAACTGAAAACTCTACAAACTGTGAGCTGAAAGAAACCTTTCCTCTGTTAACTTGTGAGTGCCCAGTATTTTGCTATAGCAATGAGAAAATGACTAAGGCATATGGGGGGGGCTACAATCAGGCAGAGATAAATGCTTCGTAGAAGAAAGAAAAATAAAGCAAGGCAAGGTGGGGCAGGTTGTTATACTGAAGTACATCATACGGGTAGACAGGAGTTGTAGACAGCACAGAGGGATGCTGAGGTGATTGAAGCCAAATTGCTCATATGCCTTCTGCAAAAGAGTTTTGAAAATAAAATCTCACAAGGGAGGTGATATGACTTCTTGCCAAAGTGATCATCCAGAAAATACTCACCCCCCCGTCATCTTTAATTATACTTTTTCCCTACTTTTGTGGCAGTCTTCTCCACCTTTTCTCTTCCAAACTCTTCAAGGCAACCAGAGCCCTGTACTTTGGAGAGGGCAGAAGGAATGCATACTCTGGAATGACATCATATTTCAGAGTGTATGGAGTGTAGTTTTTTAAAATTTTATTTTAAAGATAGTAAAATCCAACAAGACAGAACCAAGTCAATCAAAACAAAGCAGTAGAACTGGTACAGACAGACTCCAGGAAGGGAAAGAGATGTGCCTTTTGAGAACCCACTCCATTGGGTCAGAGAGGCTCCAACCAGAAGACGGCTAGCCTGACTTCCTGGTGAGTGCACAACCGGTGTGGACTCCAGGAAGAGAAAGATGTGCCTCCCATATGCCTATTGGTGTGTGGGCTAAGAATCAAGGATATCCCCCCCACCTCCTGTAAACAACCTGCTGGTTGGGAGGACTGGCTAAGTTGATAGCAACTAAGGTACATAAAGCAACTAAATGCTTGTAATGTTTGGTTGATTTTGCAGGCCTGGGGCCAGCAGCCTGAGCATCTCTTGGGAAGATGACAGTATGCAATGTAGCAAATATGGGGGATTCCCTTCTGTCTTGTCTTTGAGGCCCAATATTTTTCTCACTATTTTGCGTTATTTCATATACTGTTTTGATTGGTTTTATTCTGTTTTGTTTTTGGTTTGATTTTACTATACCTGATGGAATGGTCAACTATTGTGAAGACAACAAGATATACTATAGTAGCTACTGTTTTCCTAGTATCCTGCTTTGAAGTTCTGTACCAGTAACTTAGTTGCTATCAACTTAGCTGGTCCTTGTAACCAGCAGGTTGCTTATGGTGGGGTGGATTTGATTCTCAGCCCATGCAATGGTAGGTTCACGGGAGGCACTGATCTTTCTCTTCTTGGAATCCATGCTGTTCGCACTGCTCACCAGGAACGCTGGCTAGTTGTCTTCTGGTTGGATCCTCCCTGACCCAACATGGCGGGTTCTCAGCAACAGAGTGTATTCTTGAGTTACATCATGTCATTTAATCTTAGAATGATCCTTGGGGGAATAGAAGTCTCGCTCTCCAATGTGCTACTGCTATAGACCACATCTGGAAGGTCCACCAAATGTCTATGTGTCCAAGTCTTACCCTCCAGCTTGACAGACTTGGAAGGCAGGGAAAGCATTAGGAGGTACGACCCAGGGAAAGGAAGTTAGTTCACCCTGGGTTGCCCTTCAAGGGAATATCGAGACTTCCTCATCTATCTCTTTCATTTCCTTACCTAGGGGGTGAGTGATTTTTCTCTACCAACTGCTCCCACCATGATTCTCTGCCTTGACACTAGGCCAAAAAGGCCAGAGACTCCAGAATTGTAAGGCCCAATAACTTTCTCTTCATAAATGGGCTGTCTTAGGTACTTTGTCACACAGAAGAAAATCCCGTGACCCAACTGACTCCCCCAAAGGTTTAGAATTTTGACAACTCTAATTGTGACAGCATGAGCCCAGATGAGCTAAAACAATAAGGAGTAATAGCGTGGTCCTTCTGTGAAGGCTGAGGGGCTGAGAGATGTGTCTGAAGGGGGAGCCATTATGATGCACAATCCACAGAGGACCAACAGGCTGGAGGGATTTCCTACAGTGTCCAAGTTCACAGCACCCATAAGTGGCAAATCCAAACACTGCACCTAGATCTGACTCTAGGTCCACAACCGCTGTGGTCGTACTGAACACTCTGCGGAACGCACTCAGAACGGTTGAATTTCAGCTGCCAGGAAATAAGTAGCAAAAGCTTTTGGAATAGTTATTTAAAATACATGGGAACTGCATACCACATATACAGGTATGGATGAGTTCACAAAGAAGTAGAACATCTTTGCAAAATGATATAGGCCGGTTATGTCTTCTCAAAATTGACACTTTATTGTTATCTTGAAGCACTTTTAAAGTTCAACACCTAGAAGTCTGATTTATCAATACTTAACAGTTTTTGCTCCAGGTGGGGTGTCTATCCCCACTAGAGGCTCAATATTTACAAGAGAAATATGTAAAGATAAAGTCATTCCACGTGGGTGCTGAGAATCTCTTAAAACACAGACGAAATAATTTCGACCTAATTCGCCCAGAATTAATTTCAGGGGGCACATGGTTAAACAGAAATTAAAGGCAGTACATATTTTTCAATGCTGTGTTAGAAAGAACCACGCAGAAATTATAATGTCAGAATTCATATTCTTTCCAATTTTTTTTTTATCTTTCTCAGGGACATCTTATGCATGCACACATAGAGAAAGACTTCATCCCCCTGACGAATTTTGTTCTCTAGTGAAAAATAATGGTATGCAATTGTGGGATAAAGAATAGTTTTTACATTTTGGATCTTATTACTCTTTCAGTTTATTTTTTTATATTAGACAATACAATATTTATAAATGTGAGTTTGATTTATTTCACTTATGGGTATGGTCTCAAGTTGCCTCCATTTACCTATAAAACCTCAACATTATCCTTTCTGATAGCTGAGTAATATTCAAAAAGAACAGCTTGTGCTGTCATTGCTTAAGTGATTGTTTTTGTGCCTAGACCTTGTCACCTGAACAATTATTCTAAGATAACAATATGCAATGTATTAACTAGTATTAGTTTTCTACTGTTTTTTTAAAATTCTGTGTCTATCATTTTTTCTGCTTTGCTTAAAAAAAAAAAAAGAATAGTTTTTAAGGGCCAGGAATATAGCTCAGTGGCACAAGCACCTGCCTGGCAATTGCAAGCTCCTAGGTTCGATTCCAGATACAAAACAAAATAAAACAGACAAACAAAAAAAGATAAAAGAATAGTCTTTAAAGCTTAGTTTACCAACTTAGCCATAGGAAACTATAATTAATTCAGGTGAATTCTGTTTGTTTTTGTTATGTTTGGATTGAACACAGAGCTTTATATATGCAAAGCATGAGTTTGACTGCTGAACTAAATTTCCAGCACCACCAAGGTGAATTCCACTTGTGTAGAATACACAGTTTCTCAAATGTAAACGTCCTTTTCCCTCCATAGCATCACCCAGTACTCTCTGCCAGTAGCTGAGCAGTTGTTAAGCTGTGCTAATCAATCGACTCCTTCGGGTTTATTGAGCAAATAACTCGACAGATGTAAAAATTTGAAACTTTTCTAGGGTTACCAGATTTTGCAAATCAAAACACAACATGTCACAACAATTACTTAAAATTCAGGTAGAGAAATGGACCATTTTTAGTACATGTGTCCCGGGCTTAAATAAGAAAACTGTTTATCTGAAATGCAAATTTAACTAAGCATCCAAAAAACTTCATCATCCCATATTCTCGAATATGTACGATGGCTCTGTGCCACAGCCATTATTAACATTTTCTCCAAGGTTCTTTTTTTTTTTCACAGTGAAAAACACACAATTTTTTTTTTCTTAAGTAACAAAAAGCTGGGAACCTTGCCAAGAGTTATCTTAACAGATGCTATTTTATCATTTCAATTAATTCCATCATTTTTCAAATTGCAGTTATTGTATTTCAGAGGCAGCACTGGAAGTGAGCATTGTGAGTAGACAGGACAAAAATAGATGGCAGCAACTCATTAGCCTGAGACCTCCTCCACTCCCAGGGTCACATCTAGCTGTGGGTGGCCTCATCCGTGGCTTGCTTTTCCGAATCCACAGTTTCTCACTTTGTGCTTTATTTCAACGCATCTTTTCACTCGGGTCCTATGTCAAATTACCTGCAGGTAATCGTTAAACTCTTGGTCTCCCCTGGGGAAGATTAACTCACTCCAAATATTCTGGAGTTTGGGGGAGAAAAAGAACTACTGTTATTGCACCGTTAGTCTCTTATTCTTGAATTAAACCATGATATATTTCTGAAGAACTCCGATAATATAAAAAGGCATAGTTATTTTCAAAACTCGATGAAAACCATGGTTAATATTTGTCAGTCTTTCATTAAAAAAATTGAGACCTGAATGCATCTAGTATAGATTTATAATAATGACTCTAGTTTCATTAACTTAATTATTTTTTTTTATTTAAGAGAAAATGGACACAGAAAAGAGAAACAAAAAGCAAAAGAGACAAACAACAACAACAAATCTGATACGATAACATTATAGGTTTACAAAATGAGATGATTGGAATTTGACAGTAGTTGTAATATTGCATATCGTTACCTTCAAAGGGGTTGTTCAGTTTAACAGATATTGACATGTAGAATTGATCTAATCATATGAGTATTAACTGTTCTTTTTCAATAGCTAATGCATTTAGTAATATAGTCATTTTAACTATCTTATGTATACCTATTTACAAATTTACGTCTTTTTCCTTTTCCCTTCCTTCTTTCCTCCTTTCACCTTAGAATACCTCTTGTTGTCTTTAAAATAACTGCCCATATCATCAGGCCTAATATAATCAAACAAAATAGTTCAGAATAACACTGTCTTGGTTACTTTTCATTCATTGCCGAGACAAAATACCTGACGCCCCAAGTTAGGGAAGGAAAGGTTTATTCTTACAGTTTCTTGGGAGTTTCAGTCCATTAGTTGGCTCCAAGTCAGCATGGTGGGGCAAGGCTGCCTTTCATGGCAGCCGCAAGCAGCAAGGCGCACTGGCGAGCGAGAGAGAGGCGGAAGAGGAAGCGAACAAGAGGAAGACCTGCCTTCCTTTACACTGTATGTCGGCTCCACCCCTGGGTGGGCACAGCACTCACACTGCCAGACAACAAACCAATAACAAACCAATAACTCAGCCCCATCAAAAGTATATCAGGACTTGGGGGTACATAGCATATTACCTGATACAAACACCAATAAAAAAATAAAACAATGGCCACAGAAAAGAGAAACAAAAACCAAAAGGGACACACAAACAACAACAACTAATTCGATACTGTAACATTATAGGTTTACAGATGATTGGAATTTGACAGTGGTTGTGACATTGTATAGTGTTACCTTCAAGGGTGTTGCTCAGATTGACAGATATAAACATGTAAAATTGATCTAATCATATGAGTATCAACTGTTCTCTCTCCATAGTTTCATTAACTGAATTCTTTGACACACTAGAAAATTCACAGAAGGAAAATCTTGGCTCTTCATAGTTTAGTACTCTTGAACCCAAATGCACTATTTTTCTGCATAGCAGGGGATTCAAGAAATACATAAATTAATCCTAAATTGGCCTATGACCTAAGAATAATGTGATTTACCTTTAATCTTATGTTCTTCTCTCAGTGAGGTTGATAGAACAACTAAGAATGCACACATTGGGCTGGGGATTTAGCTCAGTGGCTTAAGTGCTTGCCTGGTAGGTACAAAGATGTGAGTTTGATCCCCAGTACCAAAAAAAAAAAAAAAAAAAAAAGAACGATGCACACATTGAAAGTCATTCATCTGTAAACTCAGGAATAGAGAGAAAGGAGTGTCTGTTCTCACACAAAACCTCCAGGTGTTTAGAATCAGAGCCGATCCATACTGAACTTCACTTATGACAAAGGGAAGTTGTGCCTTTACTACAATAGGAAGGCCAGTGTAGGAAAAGTCACCTTGGGTAGAAGCTTTATTTTCTATTCTTTCCACACCAGAGATCCCAACTGTGGGGACACGCTCAACAACAAAGGACTCTTGTGTGTGGTGACACTAAAATTCTTTAAGGGGAAAGAAAAAATGGAAATCCAAGTGACAAAGTGTGAATGGCCAAGAGACACTGGAACCATTGGACTATTCAGTCAGAATGCTGACTGCATATTCTTTTACTTTATTTCTTTGGAAAATTACTAAGATGCTTCATTTTGTTCACCTTTAAAATAGGGTACAAACACCTGTTTGAGAAAATTCTCATCTGTGAAGATCATCCTAAGTGCAAGCTATGTATGTTGGAGACATATGACCTGTGAAATAACGAATCCTCTTTCCTTTCTGCAGGATGGTGTTTTCAGAATGAGGCTGTGACTGTTCATTGTGATAGTCAACTTGATTTGAGTAAGAACCACCTAGCAGATCTGTAAAGTACAGTTCTGGGTGTGTCTATTGGTGACTGACATGTACATCCATGTCTGTTGTTTTTCTCATTGCTGGGACAAAATGCCTGATATCCACAAGTTAAAGTAGGAAAGGCTTATTACAGCTCATAGTTTGTAGAGGTTTCAGTCTATAGTCTCCTGGCTCCAAGGCAGGACAGCATAGCAGAGGCGTCTGGTAAAGAGAAACAGTCCATAGCAGGGTATGCAGGGGGTAGGCAGGAGGTAGTAAGCAGTAAAGCGGCAAGTTTCTCTTTCCCTTTTATTTCAATCAGGCTACAAATCTATTGGCTGGTGTCACTCACACACAGGATGGACCCTCTCATTATCAACACATAGATACGTTCCCACTATCCACACACAGAACTATGTTAAACCAACCCCTGGAATAGTTCATTTATCACACACTTAATCCATATTCACACACACCTAATCCACATTACACACCCTAGATCCAGCCATCTCCAAAAAGCCCCACCAATAGATGCATGAGACTTTGAGAGGACATCTAGATACAAGCCCAAATAGCCAGTACATAGAGTGGGGAAGATCCATTTTGGATGTGCTGTTAGCCAATAAACTTGCACCTTGGAAAGAGTAAATAGGAAAAAAAAAAAAAGAAAGAAAGAAAGAGACAAGCATTCCCATTTTGGAAGAGTTCCTCTTTTCCATCATTTATGGACATGGATCTCCAGTTTTTTCAGCCTTCCGACACAGAGTGGTACTGGTGATTTTACTTCCTAGGTAAACATGTAATTCCACCTCCGAACAGCACATTCAGCTATGAACTAGCACCTCCCCCCGCTGCGCCAAGCCAATCAACTTCCAAACATACGCGATGTTAGGGGATATCTTAGATCTAAATCATAACAGGCACACAGAGGTACAGACTCTGAAGGCAAAGAGATGACATTCCTCGGGAATAGGGTGTTAAAGAAAAAAGAATCTACTGGGATCTTTGAGTGAGAAACGGTTCTATGTGAGCATCTTGGAATTTAAAAGATTCCCCTCCCCTCTCCCTCTGTTTCGTATTTTTTCTTTTCTGAATGTAAAGTCCAAGAGGTTAGAGCTAATACTAAAAGATGGTTATTTTGCATAGTGTTCATTTGGAGGTATTAAATAGTCATCTATAAACTGGATCTGCTGTGTGGTATAAAATAAAATAGGTCTGCTATGGCAGTGATGTAAACTAAAATAAACAAGGCTTTTTGGGCCCAAATGTACTGTTTCCAAACTAAATTTTATATGTAAAATAAAAGATGAATTTAAACATTTATCAAACTTCAGGAAAATACACTATCAGTTTTAACTATATATGTATATACACATATAATTACATTAGTATGTACAATGGTATGTATTTATAATTATTATGTACACACAAGTGTTATATGTTGTTATATATTTAGAACATGTTACAGATTTATCATCATAATATATACACACTTTTTATGCACACATTTGATTTATGACCTATTATCTATCTTTTATCTCTATATCTACTACAGTTACAACTAAAAGTTTAACAGTTCCATTCCTTTGTAAGATTTCATTATCTCAAAATCACTTTAGCTGTCCAAAGTTGGCTGACATGTATTTCATTTTGAGTATTTGGTTCTCAAGACATACAAACTGGGATCCTGAAACCATTTATAGTTTTGGCAAATGAGTTTATGGGGTTTACAGATATAAATGCACAAAGGCTGTATCAGTCTCCCAAACTCACCGTTCTAGGATGAAAGTGTGCCAGTGGTTTCCAGCAGTAGCTCTCCTGTTTGAGAAAGGCTGCCTGAGAAACCAATGGAAAGGGGACTGCTGTGTAGAGAACAGCCCTGGTCCTAACGCACACCACTGTATGACCTATAACTTCCGCTCATACCATCTGTTCTATGCTGTCTTTTGCAATTGCCAAAAAACCTGGGTCCAGCTTATATTGAAGCAAACTTTAAAAAATCACAATGTAGAGTTGTAACATCGCTGATCACACATTTGATGCTAATGCACCAAATCCTAATCCTAAGGACGCTTTGTCTTCACAGATATTTGCATTTTAGCCATGGCTCCAGCTACCTGAACACAAAATAACTTATTCTGGGCAGTTCTTGAAAAATAACAGGTCTCGCTGTCGACTCCCAAAGGCATCTTTCATTGTCTTGCTTTGTAATGTCTCGACCTGGACCCTGTAGACATTACTCTTGTGCCACCAGGACACGATTGTATCAGGAAACAATAACCCAAGCAATGCCATGTTGGCATGAATACTCCGAAGTGAAGGCAACTGAAAGATCCTGGAAGCAAAGTCTCTCTGAGGCCCCCCATCTGCTCCTCTTCCTCCTCCAAGGCAGGTCACAGAAACTGGGACTCCTGGCTCCTACCCCAGAACAAGCTATAAAATTGACAAATGTCACTCTGATAGTCTCCCTTCACTTTTGAAAGCACGTGACAGGTGTCCCAGACTATACTGGAAGGAAAACATCACAGAGAGGCCAAGAGGAATCTAAGCAGACAGCCCTCACTGAGTGTCCCCTTCTTGATTTTTTACTGTTAGTTTATACCATTGTTGTCCATTTTCAACACAGCCATCCATGCCTCACCAAACTAAGCATAAAAGCGCAGTATAAAGCAGATCCTGGAGTCTCCATTTTGGAAGGCTCCAGTGTCGCATAAAAATGTTCAGTCATCCTGTTGTGCTCCTCTCTTGTTCATCTGTCTTGTGGCACAGCGGTGTAGGTCCTATCCCCTGTGATGGGTCAGGTGGAGCCATCTGATCCTTCCACCCCACGCAGGCACAATGTCAACCTTCTTTAGGAGACGATGCGAGTGGAACAACACAGGAAGAAGGAAAGGGAAGGGAGAAGGCACCTCCCTGTCTGCTGCTGGTGAGCCCGTCCTCTCTCACTCCTATGACAGGGCTTCAGGAGCAGGGCTTAGTGGCCCCTATAACCTCCCCCTCCAGCAGCTCTGCAGTGTCACTCTCAAGCCACAGATCTCTTGCACCAGCCCCAACTCATAAAGAGTGGAGCTGCTCTCCTCTGGGACAACATAGCACACGTTACCACCACACACCAGCCTGCAACCGCAGCCTCTTCCGTGAGATCCAGTAGAGAAGCCACTCTCCTTACTTTACTTCTGCCTTCAGGATTGTGCTTCAACCCAACAGTACTCTTTAAAGTCCTGTTCTACTTCTCCTTAGTAGTAATCTTGATCCACAGTTAGTAATGGTTTACGTTCAATTTCCTGTTTTTGAATTACTAGATAGTTGCTGTGCCTTGTCTCCTGCCGGGAGTTTGGTAGATAACATTCCCCAAGCCTCATTCATTGCACTCCAAGAAACCTCCTTTCAAAAGTGTATATTGGAATCCATCAAGAGATCTGACATGAATTGTACCAAAGTATGGCGAACTTAGTGACTTCACGTAAATTTATTTTGTTACAGTTCTAGAGGTCAGAGTCTAAAGTGGGTATCGCTGGGCTAAAACTGGGATATTAGCAGGACTGCTCCTTTCTGGAGACTCCAGAAGAGAAGCTGTGTCCTTGTCTTTGTTGGTTTCATGCCCACACCCCAGATCCATGACCCTTTCCTCCACCTTCAAAGCCATCAGTGCTCTTCAAATATGTCTCATACTGCATCATGTAGACTTCCTTTTCCGACTTTCTCTTTCACATCTATGGATACTCCTAGTTGCACTGAACCCACCTGCATAATCTAGAATCATCTCCTTACTTTGTGGTTAGTTTGGCTGATAATCTTAATTCCACTGGGGATCTTAATTCCACTTATGGGTATAACATAACACATGCACAGATTCTGCCAATAACAATGTGGACATCTTTGGGGAGAAGGACACTGTGTTGCTTATCACAGTATCTGAAACACTGTTCCTATGAGAGATGGACATGTGATTTTCAACTCCACAGCATAGCATGAAAAGAGCTGTGATTTCTCAGGAGAACAAGGAGTGAAGGGACAGTGATTTGGGATGAATGTTGAGTGGAAGAGGAAGGAAAGAAAAAGAAACCAAGGGAAGTTTTCCAAGTAAGATTGAGTGCAGGAGTGTGTTGGTTATTTTTCTCTAGTTGCTGAGACAAAACACCTGATGCCCAAAATGAAGGAATGAAAGGTTTATTTAGCTCACAGTTTGTGGAGGTTTCAGTCATGATCAGCTGGCTCTAAGGCAAAGTGGGAGATGGCAGAGGGCAACAGTTCATGGTGGTGGAAAACAGCACAAGCAACAAGATCAAAAGGGGAGGAGCATGGAGAGAAGACTCCTTTTGCCCCTCATATTTGCACGTAGGCCACACCCACTTGGGTGTAGCACTCACCCCCATACTCCCAGCATTGGACCACGAGTCATTCACAAACTCTAGAAGCCCACCTCCATGATTGCATGAGGCCTTAGGGGGACATCCAGACTCAAACCATAACGAGGAGCAAAGCAGGAAATCCTTGTTATAAGCTAGGAGAAAACTGGTTGCTGAGAATTCCTTCATATGCTGGAAGTAATGTTAAAGCACTCCCTGAGGTAATGGTTTTTAATTCTGAGTCACACAAAAGACTCACAAATCATTCCTATCTGTTTTCTATATTAATGCTGTGTAAAGTGTGCTATCCTCCCATATCAAACACATACCTATCACCTCACATTGTGTTTGAATCACATCTAAAATCCCACACCATAAATGGAGCGTCTGACTGAGAAGAGCTATTAAAAGTAAGAACTTTCCATGGGTTTGTTATGGCTAGATGCACTCAATTTAAAACAAAACAAAAAAATTGCTTTTGTAGTTTCATTTAGATTAATGCAGTTCATTCTTGCAAAACATCTAACTTTAGAAATCAAAAATCAATCCTGCTCAACTCTCACAAAAGTTTTTGTCTTGTCAAAAAAGTTAAATGTACCTTGGATAATCCATTCTTTTGGGGTGGAGGAGAGAAAGATCATTTTTGTTTTGCTCTGTTAGCATTTTATCTCCCCTCTGTAAGTCACTAAAACATCTAGGTAGTTCAATAATGCCCCTTTAACATGCAGTCCATATGTAAGGATATCCAAAACAAAAAGCAAAACAAAGCAGGCTCTGTGTAGCACCCATGGATGCCAAAGAGTAAAAAAACAATCAGATTAAATATGGTATCAAGAAATGTAGCAAATGCCTGGCACAGTGGCACATGCTGATAATCTCAGCACTCAGGAGGCTGAAGTAGGAGGAGCTGGATCACAAGATCAGTCTGGGGTACAAAGGAGGCTCAAGGCCAGTCTGGGTTACAGAGCAAGACCCTGTCCCAAAAAACAAAAAACACAAACAAAACAAAAGAGATGTGGCAAGGGAAACTTACTGTGTTATAAACATCTTAAAGTAGTATCAAGTTTGTTTTCAGCCATTTTTCAGAAAGGACGACAGATATATTAGAAATTATGTATGTGTACACACACACATATGTATACGCACATATATTTATAGAGACAGGAACATACACAAAGCTAAGCAAAAGAGATCCAGATAAAAGAGATGGAGAAAGAGAAAGAAAGAAAGAAAGAGAGACAGAAACAGATGCAGTCAAGGAAATAAAGTCATATGTGGTGGCACATATCTATAATCCTATATCCAGGCAGGTAGATTGCAAGTTCAAGTCCAGCCTGGGCAACTTAGTGACTTAACTTTTTCAAACAGAAAGGAAGAGATAGAGAAAGAAAGAAAAAGAAAGAAAGAAGAAAGAAAGAAAGAAAGAAAGAAAGAAAGAAAGAAAGAAGAAAGAAAGAAAGGAAGAAAAGGGGGAAGTAAGAAAGAAGGGAAGGAAAGAAAGAAAATAGGGAAGGAAAGAAAGAAACAAAGAAAGGGAAAGAAAGAAAGATAAAAGAAAGAAAGAAAGAAAGAAAGAAAGAAAGAAAGAAAGAAAGAAAGAAAGAAAGAAAGAAAAAGAAAGAAAGGAAGGAAGGAGGAAAGGCAGGCAGACCGGGGATAGCTCAGCGTGAAGGACAGGAGTTTAATCTCCAGAGTGGGGGAGGACTTAAGAGCATGCTGATTGTAGGAATGACTCTGAAATGGCCTCCACGGTGTCACCTGCATAAGGTATGATTAATATATAACGTGTGTGTCTAATGAAAAAAAATCATTATGGTAAAAGACACACTGCCATTAATCGCCTATAAACCCTCCCCTCACTCTGAACACACGTCACCCATCATTCTTGCCTCTTGTTGCAATTTGGGAAGTCTTCTCTCGTGAGCGTAGATTCACCTTCACGGAACCTCTAAATGGAAAGAAGCCGGCTAACTGATCCCCGGACTGCAGTCCCAGTACACTGAGGAGTGGACCCTATGACACATCCAGATTCTAGAACCTCTAGAACCACGGAGACAGAGATAACACTTGTGTTCTGTTAGAACCAGAAAGGTGGTGACCATTTGTTACACAATGAAATCACCTTACATATCTTCGTTATTAAAAAAAAAAATTTGGTAAAATATTTAAAATGAACTATTCTATGATTTGTGTGAATCAGAAATTTTATAATACATATTTTCCCCCTAAGGAAAAAGTCTAAATTTAAAGACAACCAGTTGAGTAGAGTTCAAATGGCTATATTCAAACTCATTCATTTTATTTTATTTTATTTTATTTTAGAAAAAAAGGCACATAAAAGAAAGACAAAAAGCAAAAGAGACAAACAAATGACAACAGCAAATCCACAACAGTAACATTATAGGTTTACAAAACAAGACGGTAGGAACTTGACAAGGGTTGCAATATTGTGCGTCATTACCTTCAACCCGGTTGTTTACATTAACAGATATAGACATGTAAAATTGTTCTAATCATATGACTATTAACTGATCTCAAACCCACTCTTGATAGTTGAATCAGGAAACCTTAGAAGGTGGATGTAGTGACAAATTTATTATTCTGCATTTCTGCAAGTAAATTGGTCAAATAGAGGAGGCAGTCACGAATGATGTGTTCTTGGCTTTCTGAATTAGTGTGATGGTATTCATAGAGATGTCTGTAATTTAAATCTTTTGTCCTGTTTCACATATATGTGTGTATGTATACATATGCATATGACTATACAATGTATCTAAATATGTACACACTAAATGTGGGATTATTTTCCACTAATATAGACTTTCACTTTTTTTATTCAATAATTTCTTTTTTTCAAAAAAGAAAAAGAAAACAGGAAAATCAAGAAGCGAACACACAATTAAAAAGCAACAACAAAAGCAAAATAACAACAACAACAAAAATCAATGGCAATATAGGATTTCAAAACAAGATGACAGGAATTTAACAATGGTTGCTATATTTATTTTTTTACCATCCTTTAGAAACACAGTCCCCTGGAAAGGTCAGAAGGCGTGAGATGAACAGAAGAAGTTCCCTACATTACTGAGTTCCACTGTCCTTAGTGGTCGTGATGGGTTGGGTGATTTCTCACTCAGACATTGAATGTAGCTTTCAAAACCTTTCATTTTCCCTGACCCTACATAGTTTGCATCTGTAAGACAAGCCCCTGTCAATAACACTCTCTCATCAGTCAGAAGCTGGATGTATGTATATGTAAGATAACTAAAACGAACACACTGCTGAATGTATTCATTATTGATAAAGAACAATTAATACTCATATGATTAGATCAATTTTACATGTCTATATCTATTAATGTAAACAACCATTTTGAAGATAACGATACGCAATATTGCAACCACTGTCAAGTTTCTATCCTGTTTTGTAAACCTGTAACGTTACTGTTGTGTATTTACTCTAGTCATTTGTTTGTCCCTTTTGCTTTTTGTCTTTGTTATATGTGTCTTTTTTTTTCTCTCATATAAATTTTTTAAAAAAAGCTGGATAAGACAAGAAAAAACTGTTTGAAGGCTAATGTGGTCCCCCTGTTGGCACAGGATGACCCGCAATAGCGTGTGACCACAGAATGAAACAGCTCGAGCACAGCTGTTTATTTATTATGCAAGGAGACATCGAATTCCAAACTGCAATAAATACATCCCTTGGTCTAAGAATGAAGAGACCAAGAGACTAAAGCCTCAGGAGGCCCAAAGGAGCTGCAGGTTTATACAAAGCATCCCTTTGTACTCACTGCTGAAAACATGCTTCTCAATATTTTGACTCTGAAAGGAACAGAGAGAATCAGGAACTATCACTCTAATGTCCTTTTGGGGAGGGTCCATCTTACCGAGGGCTCATGTGTGATCCAAGTTCAACGTAGGAGAGGGCCACATCTTCAGGTTAGGGGAGCACAAGTCAGGATGTCTTTGAAAACAATCAGGATGTTACTGAGCAGCTCCTATGCAGAGGCATTTTGCTAAGTGCCAGGTAGACTACAATGATGAGTAACATAGCACGCTCACCTTGGAGCACAGCCACCTGGCGTGTCAGGTAAACACACACAATGGCACTGGGTACAATGCTAGCTTTGATGATGCTATAATTCAGTCAGTCGCAAAAGACCAGGAGTAGGTGAGATGTGCAACTGACTGCGATGTTACACACCAGGTGACTGTAGATAATGAGACTGCATTGTATATTACAAAAAGCCAGAAGCAAGCACCGTGAATATTTTCCTTATAAAGAAATGACAAACATTTGAAAACACAGACATGCTTAACCTGCTTTAGACATTACATGATACATTCATGTCTTGAAACAAGGCACTCCATAAATAGGTATAATTTCACATATCAGTTTAAATAAATTTAATAAACAAAATGGGGCTCAAACGAGGGTCTTTAAAACAGGTTGAACAGCTGGAAGAAAGTGACTGGGTGGGTATGTGTTGCATTTAGCAGATGGACAGATTTCCATGACGCTGATGTACTTGGCTGTGGAGAGGAAGAAAGCTGAACCGTGAAATCTCAGTCTACAGGCAGAAGAAATAAAATGACTGAGCTGTCCAAAGAGAACTAGGGTTATTTTGGCATGGACTAGGGTAGGGGTAAGGTTGGCAGTGGAGACAATAGCCAGAAAGCAAATGTGATCCTTCTAGGGAGAAGTTATGAAGAACGAGCAGAGACAGGAAAGGAGGAACCTGACCCTATTAATATCTGAGAGATATAACAAGCAGAATTTTGCCCCTGAATGGCCAAACACCAAACGTTGAGTGTTGAGTTGTTCCATCTGACCATTAGATAAAAAGGGAATGTGCTCAACATGATGTATCAATAAAACATTATGTAACCACCACGTGTAGGGATTTTATTCACTCATAACCAAATATGCTTTGAGACAAAGCTAAAGATATTTCAAAACCATAGTGAAGAAGTGAGAGAGTGTTTATAATTTAATCTGAAGCAACACATTGTCAGCAGCCAAGTACGACTTGCCCCCACATAAATCACCTTTTTGCAGCTTGGCTAATATAAATATGTCATCCGATGACATAAGCGAAGCTGTCTCAGTGAAATGGTGGGTTGGCTAATCTCTACACTTCTTTATGATTAGGATTAAGTTATTTCTGTTTTCTTTGCCTATACTTAAACTTTCTTCATCAACTATCACTTGTGCTGATGCAAAAACCTAGCTATTGTTTATCCAGTGTTTTATTTCTCTGTCTTTTTATATCATAAATAGTCCTTTCTCACTAATGTTAGGTTATTGCCTTAATTTTTTGTTTGTAATATTTATGTATACTTGTTTCATCAATGTCATGCTGTGAAAACAGTGAAACACCGTAATGGTTAAGCTTGTCAAGTTCATTAGCTTGAGACACATAGGAGATTAGCTAAACACACTTCTGGGTGTGTCTGGGTGGGTGATGTGGTGGCGGGTATGACCTGGGAGATGACATCTGGTCCCTGGCCCCTGCCTCTCTGCTTCACAGATATCCTGAGTTGAGCAAATTTCCTTCGCCATACACTTCTGCCATGATGTTTTTGCCTTGGAACCAGTTGACCATGGGCTGGAAATTCTGAAACTATCACCCACACTGAACATTTCCCTCTTAAAGTTGTTTGCCTCACACTGATGAGAACATGACTAATATACAATTTTCTCTTTCATATTTAGCTATTCATAATCTCCAGGTTCCTTGCTGAAACCAGCAAGGGTACTTGAACAGTCATGAAGACCTAAGGTAACACAAACTGGAGGTTCACGCTATATGTTTGTAGTTACCATCTCATATACATAACTGCATACAAATATATAATGTATAATTATGATTGACAAATATGCAACTGATAGACCAATACAATCATGCTTCCTATGTCTCTTTTTATTTCTACATTTCAGAGATTGTCTTGTATTTTGGAGACCAAGTCTTTCCTGACCATTATGCACTGAAAAGAATACAGTTAGCCACTCATTTACTTCTTATATATTATTAAATAACAGGCAGTTTAGATGCTGGGGCTATACCAGGGAACACCATAGTGAAGACCTCTGCCCTCAGAGTGCTGACACACTAACGAGGAAACAGAAAACTAACTCTAAAGATATAGCAAGGCAGGTGGTAATGACAGCTGGAGAGAAAAATATACCAGGTTATGGCAATGAAGAATGATCACATCACCAATTTCAGCTCTAGATAACAAACCAATCACAAATGCTAGACTCAGCCATCTCTACAACTGCATAAGGCTTTGGGGGGACATTTAAACACAAACCATAACAGAGTACTATAGGTATCCAGTGGAAAAATGTTCCAGGTGGAGAAACTCCCTCCAGTAAGCAGCAAGCAGGAACTCCCTGGAGCAGAATCATATTTGGAAGACAGTGGAACTCACCTCGACAACAACAGGTAAAGAGATATGAAATGACATCTGAGAATAAAGTCATGTGGTAGATATAGTAGGGACTTTGGATTCATTCCGGTTGAGAAAACAAAAAAACCCATGGGTGTCTCTGTTATGACTGACAGCTAAGAGAACCACTGTGGCTGCTGTAAGAAGAGAAAAATAGAAAAGATAAGCAGTTTGACACCATTCATAGCACTTGAGGTGCGTAAGGATATTCACTAGGTAACTTGGTGTAGAGTGCAAAAAGCAGAAAGGGTGAGAAGTAGCTTTCTCTGCATAAAATTGGAAGACAGCCTACAAACTACGGTCAAGAGTTAGATGCAGACTATAAAGGCAATGGGGAATTCCAAACTGGTTCAAGCTCAAGGGGCTGAGCTGCTGGAAAAAAAGGTTGATGCTTGCTAAAATGGGGAAGGCTGTGGTAGGACTAAGATTCTTTTGTAGGAGTATTGAGAAAGGGATGGAAGTGAAAAGGTCTTACTGAAAGACACTGTCCCCTGGTAAGGAAAGAAAAATAATGTAAATTCAAATGTCTCATATATATATATATATATATATATATATATATATATGTATGCATCAAGAGTAAGGGGCTTGAGACTCTCTTTGTACTTTGATTTGGTTTAGACTCAGTGTGGCTGGGAAAGAGGCAGTTTCTAAACCCCCCTCACGCCATGAACCTGCCTACCTGTCCTTCCTTTCAAAATTCTCCATGGTGCTTCTGCACTAGCATGCTTTCCATCGTCAGCAAACTTCCATACATCTTTCAGTCTCTGCCGAACACTGTCCTTATCATCTCTCTGTGACACAAATCTATGGTTCCGTCTTCAGGCCTCCTTTTCTCCAAGCAACAAAAGGTCAGGTGATGGAGTAGAGTCCACCCTGATCTCATCTCTTTCTTCCAAAGAATTTCTTTTCAATTATACTACTCATCCCCAGAAATGTCTTTCCTAACTAAGGCCCATATAAATTAGAGTCCTTTCCAAGCACAGCTTAGTGTTGGAGCATATTTTGATTTAGTCTCCACCTGTGTTAGTGACAAAATACCCAGGAAGAAAACTTAAAGCAGGAAGGTCTACTTCGGCTCATGGGTGCAGAGGATTCAGTCCATGGTGCCTTGACTTCACTGCTTCTGGGCCTGCGGGGAGGCAGAAACTGCATGGTGGAAGGACATGGCACAGAAAAGCTTCTCACCACATGCCAGCTAGAGAGCAGAAAGGGAACATGTCCAACAGCTTGTGCTGGAAGGATTTTTTGCTCTGCTGGTGGTTCCTCTACCTTATTGGAGGGTGCCACTCACATTCAGTATCCTTCCTCTCTAGTCTTTTAGTACCAGAGTGCTCACCTCAAACTCCATCTGTCTTGTGTGTCAGGACCTACTGATTTCCACATCTGGCACCAACTAGAGAAAACCCCATGTACTAGAGCTCCTGTAATGGGGTTCAGTTGAGTCTAACAGCTTGCCCATTAAAGTCAACTGATCAGAGGACTGAATTGTATCTGCAAAGCACCTTTCGCCATGCATATAATGGGGCATAATCATGAAAGCAGCAGTAGGGGGACAGATGGCACAAGGCTCCTATAAAAGTCTGCCTGACACACCTCCTAACAACACCTTCCAAGTGAAAACATTTCCTGATGAATGAGTATGACACAGGGGCCTGATGCAGAAACCAAAAAGACTAAATTAAAACACAACTTAGTATTTTCTAGAAGACGCTGTTGGCTGATGAAACTCACCTTCAGATAGTCTTGGAAGCTAAACACAGATGTGTGTGAGGGCTAGAGGGCAATGCTACTGCAACAGTGCAATCACATCATGGCATAAACAGTAAGAGCCACTGTACAAAATGGTGTATGTGTGTGTGTGTGTCTGATGGGAATCGAACTCACTACCTTGTGCTTACAGGCAGGTGCTGTGCCACTGAGCTGTATCTTTGGCAATTGTACAAACTGGATAAGGGTGAAAATATAACTGTATGTATGTATAAGTATGCAGGATAGATAACTATACTACTGACTCTCTGTTAGTTCATTAGAAAGAATAGTTTGTGTTGTCATTGTTTGATTGTCTGATTTTTTACGCCTAGATTTTGTAACTTAACTACTTCTACGATAACAATATGTGATATATTGACTAGCATTGATTCCTTATTTTTTTTTGAAATTCTGTATTACTTCTACCTTTTTTTCTGCTTTGCTTTTCTAAAATAAAGAAAAATCTAAAAAAAAAAAAAAGAATAGTAGAAAACTGAGCATCTGTAAAGATTTAATTTCTTCAACAACTGTGAGGAAAGAGCATTCACCAAACACTGGAAATGTAAGGTTTTAATTTTTCTCAACACATTTACTCTAAGGATCAAGACCAGATGGGTAAGACCACTGCATGACAATGAGTTGTATGAATTAAACCACATTCCAGGACAACATTGTAAGGGGATCCAGTGTGTGTTAATATGCTAAAAAAATACATTTTAGTTAACACATATTTATATATTTATGGATATTCAGAGAAGGAAATTATACAAAGATTAGATGACTGTCCTTTTTGTTCTTTTAAAGTAACAATTGTGAAATTACTAAAAGAAAAAAAAAAAAAACAGAAAGGCAGGAAGAGGAAGCAGTGTGGTGTAGAATCCTCACTAGTATCTGGAAATAATTGCTTCCCAGCTTTCTTGTCTCATTAACTTACAACAAATCCTTCAACAAGCTGTATGCTCTTCGTAAAAACACTGTTCTTCTCTGTTAGATCCAAGGGCATATGCCTAATCAAACTTTTCATTCACTTTCATTTTCAAATCATTATCAAAGAATGCATCCTTGACTCCATAAGCTATCACAGGCACATCCAATAGTTTTAACTCCTTTGTACCACTTTCTAAAAGGTCCAAGGACTTGTCGATATCATCCAATCTATTTAATAGAGTGTAAACACTCTATTTACTTGAACACCTTGGCAGGACCAATTCACATTTCTGACTGAAGAAGGTCTTTGCTTTCATTTGACCTCAATCAGTTCCTCTGCCTTCCATTATAATGGCCCCACACACCGACTGCTAATTGAACCCTTTTATGTCTTTCATCTCTATCCCTGCACTGCTGTTTTATAGGATCACAGTCTAATTGATTAAATGCCCTGCATCATCCTGCAGTGATTAGTGTTTTAAATTCTTGCACCAATCTCCCATGCTCTGTAATTGAGGCCAAACCCAGAAGGAAGAAGACTAATTTTATGACTTTGTGTAAAAGAGGTGATATCAACAGTTTCCCCGTTGGCTTATTTCTCCATACAGAATTCAAATGTCTTTCAAACACTTGTTGCTTTATTAGGTAGAAAGTCTACCAAAAGCCTTTATTGTGTGAGTCTTGTCTAGCTAAATTTAAGTAAAAACAAAATCTACACACAGGCTTCTTTGAACACAGAGGAAATTCTTATCATATGGATGGCTCAGAAGAATAAAGGTGTAGCCAACTGGGTTATAGATGATTTTCACTATATTTTACATATAAGTAGGAGTTTATTTTCATTTCTTATTTTCAGGAGGATGACTGCACCAGGTAAGCGACAGAAAATATCTGACTTGTGGTTGAAATATTCACATGACAAGATTCCACATTAACATATGTTTTCTCTTTGCAATTCTGGTCTCTAAATGAGTCAGATACTTTCTTTTGTACTATGAATGTTCATGCAATGCATGCTCCTAGGCTATTTCTGTACATGTGTGCATATACATAATTATATAACACACGTATGTGTATGAGCCATAGGTATGTGAAATACATATGCAAACAATACATAGCTGGTCACATATGTACATACACAGCAGATATGACCATGTAAATCATAAATTGATGTGATAGCAAGGCATTGTGGTACTCACTTGTAATCCTAGCATTCTGAGAGGCTGAAGCAGAAGGATTGCCAGTTCTAGCCCTGCCTGGATAACTTAGCAATTTAGGGAGATCATTATTACAAAATATAAAAGGGGGTGTTGTTCAGTGCAAAGGCATTGGGTTAAACCTCCAGGCCCCCCATCCCACAGAAAAGAAAATGTAGTTACTCAGCTCACTATGATAAACACCAAAAGTCAATAAAAACACCAAACAATGATATGTTCAATGATACAGAAAGGTTAAGCAAATCACTCAACTAGAAATATTTATTAAACACTTATTTCCTAAAGCAAGGCAACCATGAAGGAATAGAAAGATAAAATTTCTTTTGGTTTTGGTCCAAACTATCTCTCCACTGAATTATACTCTTAAAGAGCTGCTGAAAACAATTACAGAAAAGATCTGGGTAGGCGTCTGCAAAATTCTTTTAAAGCTGGTTCATGGAGCCAGCAGGACCTTCATTATTTTTTTCCATGTTCTCTTGGCAACTTCTTTCTGCCTGAAATGAAAGAAGTGATACCTGACTACACAGGACTCCTGGAAGCTGACCTGGATGAATGTTGTTTGCTAGCAAGCATGCAACAGAAAGAGAATGCTCTTAGCGCAAGGTATGTGGAGGAGTAGACACACCCCATTGGCAGACCTGTATCTGGCTATTTCTTACATGTGAAAGCACATCCCTCTTTGAATAAGCCACTGTAGTCCTCTTTGTTTGAGGCCTCAGTCATCCAAGGCTATCTGAAGCAATCTTTTTTTTTTTATTTATTTTAAAGAGGATAAAACAGAATAAAATCAATCAAAACAACCCAGTGTAACAGATACAGGACTTCAAAACATTAAGAAATCAACAATAGCTACCGTAATGCCTTTTGATGTCTCCAAAATAGCTGCAGGTAACTTCGGACATAGTAAAAATCAAACAGAACAGAATAGAATAGAAACAATAAAAACAAAACAATGAATGCAATAAAGGATTTCAAAACAAGCCAATAGTAAATCCAAAATTGCTACCATAATATATCTTGCTATCTTTGAAATAGTTGCTCCTGCCACCGGATTTGACATAATCAAACAAAACAAAAGAGAACAAAACCTAACCTAATAAAACAATGGAAACAATATAGGACATCCAAAACAAGACCATAGGGCATCAACAATGGCTGCAACCCTCAGAGATAGACCTCCCCTAGATGACACACTGTTTAGCGATATCCTCTGAACCTATGATCAGACCACTGGCCCTAGACCTGCAATGTTAGTGAAACAACAAAGCACCACAGGCTTTAAATTGCATTTCACCTCCATAGCTATCATCATGTTTTTCCAGATAAGCCAGTTGCTTATGGTGTGTGTGTGTGGGCGGGGGGTGGAATTGATACTTAAGGGGCAGGGGTCTGGTTGTTCCAGTCCAGCAGTGGTCCGTGCATGGTGCTGGTTCCCAGAATGGGCTTGCTTGCTGTTGTGGCTATTGTGTTCTCTAACCCTGGTCCATGAAGGGTGCTGACTCATGGGGAGAAGCTGTGGTCTGGCTGTTTCATTCCACTGGAGGCCTGTGCATGGCGCTGGTTCCCAGACTCATCTGAAGCAATCTTTAATGCAAGTCTCCTTCAACATCCACCACATGCTACAGAATCCACAGGAAAGTCTCTCTTTCAATCTGCATCCTTTATCTGCCAATGTCTTGTGTAACCTCTCCATCACTGCAGTTTGACATGCTTGATTCATTTGTCTTTCTCCATTTTCTTGGTTCTTGGAGAATATCCAATTCAACTGCCTACCATTTCAATTTCTACATATCCTCCTAATTCATGCTTTCTTTCATTACCATACACATTAACCTTATTTTATTCATCTACTATTCTAGGAATGACCAGGAAAAGCATCTCTAGTTGCTCCTGGTCTCTGGCCTTGAATATAATTAATAAATGCTCAAGATTGCCATCTCAAAACACTACCCACTTTTGACTTTTTTTACTGCTATTTTTCTGTTTTGGTTTGTGTTTTTGGTAAGCTGCCTAATCTAAGCCCATTTCTTACAGTTGAAAGCCACACAAAACAAGACAGTATCATATGAAGCAGTAAAGGGAAGAATTAATATGCAAACAATATGAATGGATTTCTAATTCATCATGAAAGAGGAAGGGCAAAACATTCTGATTCAATTTACAGGAAATTTCTGAGGATGAAAAATCAAGGGAAAGAAAAGTATGGGGGCCAGAGAGGACACAGAAAGAACTGATTCCCAAGAAAGATGAGGAAATTCTGGGGGAGGGTGAGAGTCTTTTAACATTGGGCTGTGGTAGGGGTTACACAAATGGATTCCTATTTTGCTTGTTCACTGACTGAACTTTAACATGAATGAATTGTATTGAATTCACATTATACCACGAGACACCACTTTTCAAAAAAGTGACTTAAAAGTTTAAGAAGAACTAAAAGTAACTTTTCAGTTAGGTCCAACTGGTTCATTTGCACTTTTTATCTACTATATGTTGAAAGACCTCTCTCAATTCAGAGATTGAAGGACATCTGAGAAGCCGAAGAGGGTAATGTCAAGTCAGTCTTATAATTACACACAAAATTTTTTTTTAAATAGTTGTTTAGGAAGTATAATCACTCTAAAATTTTGTGGAAAAAAACAGGTTTTTTTCAGTACTGTGGACCACTGCACTGAGCTTCATCTCAGGTCTTTCAGTTTTTTAAAATTTTTTTTCAGCCAGGGTCCCTTTAAGAGTTAAGTAGCCTAGGCTGGTCTGAAACTTGTGATCTTCCTGCCTCAGCTTCCCAGACTGCTAGAATTACAGGCATGTGCTACCATGCTGAGCTGAAAACACTTTTGATAATCTATAGAAGTTAAATTTTTCTCCTTTGCATATTGTATATTTGTTCAAACCATTAAAAATGGCATAGGTATCTAGCTACATTGCAGCAAATCTCTGCATTAGATTTTGAATTTCTGAGCATTCCTCAATAGACACATATTTACCATACACTAACAATTTTCTCAAAAGGGTCCAAAGGCTGGGGATATAGCTCATTGGTAGAGCTCTGGCTCAGCATCTATGCAACCCTGGGTTCAATTCCCAGGATAGTGAGAGGGAGAAAGAGAGTTTATTGCATGAAACATCAGTTGAGTCCCAGCCACTAACATTTGCTGTCTCAAGGAGATAACAATTTCCTTTGAAAATAAGTCCTACTCATTTCAACACCAAAACAGGTTAGAATTTGTAGAATTCTGGAAAGACTCAGTCATGTTTCAGGTGAAATCAGCAACCCGGGCTCTTTGGAAGATTCACTCTGGTTTTCAAGATACACTGACAGGTTATTTTTATGTCCTAATCTGGTTACCTAAAAGAAGGGAGAAATGCTTATTATGTTCAACAGTCAAATCACCAAAAGTCTTCTTAATGTCTCTAGGTTCGTTTGCTTACATTTAGCTACTGAACTTGTCTTTTCTTTTCTTTTTTTTTTTTTTTTTCTTTTGAGACAGGGTCTCCCTATGCAGTTCACGCTGATCTTGAGCTCACTTTGTAGCCCAGCCTGGTCTCGAACTTGCAACGATCCTCCTGCCTCAGCCTCCCGAGTGCTGGGTTATAGTATAGGTGTGTGCCACCATGCCTGGCTGAACTTGTTAGTCTTCACCATTGGTTTCTCAACAAATTCCATCTCTTCCTAGTAACTGGCTCCTGTATTTCCATTTGGGACGGGTCCCTTCCCTCATCTCAGCCTCTAACCTAGAGGCACTGAGCCATAGATCATTTCAATTTGATCATTTTTGGGGCCTAAAAGGTTGATATTAATAGTCATCGCTCTGGAACCCAGGGCAAAAACAGATGATACCTCTGGACAAACTGGGATACGTGATCGAACCATGTATTATTCTTTTTCTGTTGAAGATCTCTCAAAAACAGAGAAAATGATAGAATGTGGTTTTGTGTAAGTGACCTGGTGTATAAGGGGAACACTGTTTTGATTTTTTTTAAAAGCTATGGCAATAAGCTAAGGCTGGAATTGTGAAGAAAGGTCCTACATTTGCAGAAGAGAATGGGGAATAAGTAATGTGCCCTCCTAATCTACTAGTCCAATGTAAGACTTTTATCTGGTTAATGAAGTAAGATTGCAATGAATGGGCGAAGTAAATGTAAGAGATGAGTGGGTATTTTTTGAAGTTGGCCGATAGAGAGTGTGTTATACTATGACACTATTTTCTTGCTTTTGTATCATTTAGAATTTCTCATTACCATAATAAAGTCATAGTTGGTCTTCAAGGACCATATCTGCTCTCTGTTGACCACACTCCACCGAGTCCCTCAGAAATCTCAGGCTTCAAAGCCCTAGTCACACATTCCCATGATTCTGAACAAAGCACAGCTGCATGCTAAAGATAAACGTTGTCTGTCAATGGATATCAAACAGTGTGAGTATGAACTTGGCATCAAAATTATTTAAAAAGCCGAGAGGTGTCTTAGTCCACTCAGGGAGCTAAAACAAAAATAACTTGAACCAGTGACTTATAAAGATCAGAAATTCATTCTTACTGTCTGGGAGGCCAGAGAGCCTAAGGAAAAGATCTGGCCAATCAGGGCCTGGGAGGGCTACACAGATGCACAGATGCTGCCTCTCCACCATGTACTGACATGGTAGAAGGGGCAGGGTGCTCTCCAGGCTCTCTTACAAGGGTACTAATGTCACATTTCATTCAGGAGGACTGGACCTTCACAGCTTTCTTTTTTCCAATAACCCACAGAAATGGAGCCCCCTTCCCCGTTTATCTCTAAAGAAATTCATCTGAAATATTTTTTTCTGTGTAAATGGAGCATTATACTAATGTTCAACTCTATTCCCTCTTCCTTCATATGCAATGCCCACCTACCGCTCTGAATAATGTAGAGAAAGAGCTATTTTGTACTGGGGCAACACTGCCTGCATCTGTGAAAATTCCAAGTGAATATTAGTCACCATCAGGGATGGAGATCTTTATCCCCAGATGCTCCACTGTCCTCTGACTGCACGTGAATCACGGCGCACCGTGGTGAGTGGCGTGCATGGCCCGGAGCCCCCACCTCTGCGGCAGCTGTCCGAAACTGCCAGACTCCACAAAGAGCCTCGGTATTTCACACTGGTCACCGATATGCTGTGATATTTCTGGTGCCTCGGTGCCTTGAAAGAAAAGAAAATCGCCTCTATGATTTAATTTGTTGTGACTTGATTATGTTTACATGGTATGGAAAGATATATTTCCTCTGGATTATTAAAAAATAATGTCAAGGCGAAAGTAAAAGATAAATAATAGGTAGTAGAGAAATTTCCTCTGGATTATTAAAAATTAATGTCAAGGTGAAAGCGAAAGATAAATAATAGGTAGTAGGGAGATTTCCTCTTGATTATTATTTTTTTTCTTATTTTACACAGAAGAAAATTAAGAAGTTAAAGTAAAACAGAATTTCACAACAAGTCAATAGGAGAGTAACAATAGTCAACATATTGCATATTGTTATATTCACAGCAGTTGTTTAGGGTATAAGATATAGACATGAAACATTGTCCAGAAAATTATTAGCACAAAATTATTTCCCCTCAATGAATCAAGAGAAACCAGCTATATGACTATCTTTTTTTGTTATGATTGCTCTATTATTTTCAAAAAAAACATTTTGCATTAAAAATGAATCTGAAAATGACCCTATGAAAGCTACTTTTCACTCAAAATTCCTTTTCTTTAACTTTCTTAACTAATTTTTTTATACATAGATAGATTTTCTTTCAGTTCATCACACAAGTGCAACCATGCGATGATTACATATGTGTGACTTACTTAGTTCACTGAGAAGTGTATTTTCAAGGTGCATCCTCTAGATTATTAAAAAATAAAGTCAAGGAGAAAGTAAAAGATAAGTGACACCAAGTAGGGAGATTTCTCAAAGGAGAAGGGGATCAAGAGATGAAGGTGGAAAGAAGGAGAGGGAAAATGGAAGAAAAAGGAAATAAGATGTGTTACACACAGGTACCAACTCTACACAAGGGATGTAACTATTATGCACTTCAAACAGGGAAAAAGGTGGAATTTTCCAAATACATTTACACATTTCCTCTTATATCAATGGTGTTTTTCCCCTGAATAACACATCTTCTGTGCACATCTACATTTACTTTATTCTAATTTAATTTAAGATTTGTAACAAAAGGAAAGACAAGAAGGCGAAGGCAAATGGTCTATGAGCAAGTCATCCCAAATTCACAACACCACAGTTGCTATTGTTTTGGACACAGACTTAGCTCAAAGCATTTCACCTAAAGATGAAGTCATTCATAATAGCGGTTGTTAACTATTATTGAAAATGGAAAGCATACACAGTCACATTATTTAAATAACATTCTCTTAGCAACTGCCCAGAGCAGTACAGTGTTGTGTGTCTATCTTTTCCTGTAGTCCTGGGGATAGCACTCATGCTTGCTTTCCTACTGAGCTACCTCTCCAGATAGTTTACTTTACTTTGTGACAGGATGTCACTCAGTTGTCTAGGCTGGTCTTGACCTGACTATCCTCCTGCTTTAGGCTCCTGCACAGCTGGGATTTCAGACCTACTCCAGCACACGTGGCCTCTGCCCAGTCTTTAGCTTTTTCTTTTCAATGTTTATTTTTTTATTAATACGTATTTGCAGGACATAACGATGGCACTCCTCACGGGGAATTGGTACACGTGCATAACATTTATTTTTCATCCCCCTTCCTCCATCTCTCGGTCTCCCTCACATTTACAAAACATCTATACATCCTTAAAAGTAAATAACTATATTGAAATTTCTTTTTGGTAAACTGGTTATGAGATTTATTTATTTATTTTTATTTTGTTTTCCTTAGATAAACTCACAGTTTATCTTAGTTCACTGAAAAGAAAGTTTGTGCTATTATCTCTTTTTTTGGTAAGTCTCTGGTTTGTGTCTTGTACTGAGTGACTACTTTGAAGATAAAACTATAATCACTACTGCTATTCTCTTATTTGGTATGAAAATTTGTTTTATGCTTTTTGTAAGATTAAATATATATATATATATATATATATAAAGTTGAGTTAAAAAAAGTACATAACTAGTTGACAATAGGTATTGTGCTGCAACTTGCATTTTACCACTTTATGATATGCTTTTGAGGTCTATCCTCATATATAGCACCTTCATTTAACACACAGTATAACATAAGCGTAATTAAATGTGTAAACAAAACTAGCAGCAATTAAAAATATAAGCGAAGAGGATATTATGAAAATGACAGGCAGATTTTTCAAACAGTATCAGTATGAACTTATAAAAAAAGGTCATTGAAATAAATAGCAGATGGAGAGATTACAGGCAGATTAAGACAGTGGAAAGGAATACAGTGATTTATAGCACAGATGTGTGGAAATAACACACGTTGGCCATGAAGTGACAAAGCAGCAGATAATTCAGATAGATGCCTGAAATTTAACTGAATAAATGACAAAGTCCAAACGACATTTAATTGGAATATAAGGAGATTTTTACAAAGAGAATGCAGAAAAATATTAAAAGAAAAACTGGTTGACTGTCTCAAATGCTGTGAATCAAAAAGATCAGCCAATCCCAAGCAGGAGAATCAAAGTCACATCTCATGCTAATTAAACCAATAATATCAAAAATAAAGAGAGATGGAAATTTTGGGCCTAAATGTCATGTTTTGAGGAAAACCCAATCAAGATTGTTATGATAAGTACTTAAACTAAATGGCTAAAGAAATAAGCTCAAGGGAAGAACTAAAATAGTGGGTGATGGTAATAATCGAGATAGTACAAAACTGCCAGGCATGGTAGTACACACCTCTAATTCCAGCACTCGGGAGATTGAGGTAGGAGGATCGTTGTAAGTTCAAGACTAGCCTGGGCTACAAAGTGAGTTCAAGGCCAGCCTGAAGTGCAAAGTGAGACTCTGTCTCAAAAAATAGGGCCGGGGATTTAGCTCAGTGGTGTAAGCGACTGCCTGGCAGGTGTGAGGTTGAGTTTGATCTCCCGTACCAAAAAAAAAAAAAAAAAAAAAAAAAAAAAAAAAAAAA